>JMQE01001780.1:0-12125 GCA_000731825.1 Hypocrella siamensis | reverse complement strand
CCCCCCCTTCCTCTTTTCCCCCTTCTTCATCCTCTGCCTTTGCCCTTCATACATGTACCCTATCTTTGTACCAGTAGAAGCTAATTTTGACACTTGGCGGCCTAGGAAAACTTAATACGTACGTACTCTTCGCATTAAATTCAAAATCAGGGACCTGGTGGACAATAGGCTGTCTAGGCGGTCATGTGGACACGGAAAGGTGGAAATCAAGACGAGAAAGCAGCCACTACGCATCCAGCTTTGCAAACTCAATGTGACTCTATGGCAGGGCCGCGGCTTCAACTGATCCAGTTGATTTCAAGCCACTGTGCACGTGTAATGCCATGATCTGTTCTTTCGCCCGCACACACGCACAAAGGGCCGGGGCGCTCGCGCTCGTCCCCTTTCCGATGGAGCTTCGTCCAGCTTCGTGCAGGCGAAATCTAGTCAGCCTCGTCCGGTCAGCGCGAAGCATATGGCTCGAAACGACGGCTCTTGACTACGGCTGGGGCCATGATTGTGTACATGATCCGCCATCGTGTTCACTCAGGACCCCATGCTCCCTGAGCAGGGCGAAAAGGAACGCGGCCACTATCCTGTCGCCCCAGCGCACTTTCGGATTGGCACTAACAATCTGCCCAGTGATATCGACATGGATAGGGTTTTGGGTACAGAGCACACTCGTCCCGACGGCTCATGCTGTCATCGGGCGTCTGTCTCTCTCACTGAGAACGGAACGACACAGTCAGCTCGGATGCAGTACTCCTCTCACCAGTGCCCATTTGAGTGAGCCTCTCTCGAGGCCTTGCGAGCGAAGACTGCGCATTCAAAAGAGACGGTGGACCTTGAGGCAGGCTATCTCGATTCTTGGCACGGAGCCTCCGTCGCAGAGGGAGAGCTGATTGACGGTTTCCCGGCAGGGTTCGTATCGTTGTGCAATGACTTACCGACGCCTTGCACAGAAACATGTGTGACGGCTGTCTCCGTCCGAGCGCTTTGCTATCACCGCGAAACTTGTCGTTCCCCGCAGAGTAAACCCAAAAACGTTTTCAAGGAAGACGAGATCGTCGTATCTGTGCAATAAAGCGCCGTAGTGGTTCTTACCGCGAGCCGCTCCCGCCTGGGAGCGTCTGCGTCCAAAAGCACGGCGATGTGCAAGCGCGCTTCTCTGGTTTCTGATTCCATAACCCATGCAAAGGACCACCCAATGTGTCACACGTACGTACTATATCGTGGTCTACGTATAGGGCTGCAGCCAGGAGGCTCACTCACTGACCTGACTCGGGCGTCAGATCCATTTCATAACATGCGGTTGCTCCTCTCCGGCGGCTTGTGTGCAAGCTGGCAACCGCTTGCGACGACAGTGACGGAGCCATGGCGCTTCCGTCGGGCTGTCATCGTGAGCTCGGGTTCAAGAGGCACGCCAGGTGAGCGGCCTTGACGCTCAAGCTGCCGCGGGGAAGACTCGGGACGCGCGTCTCCAAGATGCGATGGCTTGAACGTACATACATATGTACGTACTGGACAGGTCTCCCCAAAATCGACGTAAAGTCGGGCCACAAAAAGACAGGGCAAGCATCAAGGCAAGCGGGCTGTTGTCGTGTCATGGACCAGAGATCCTTCGTCTCTGGCGGCGGCAGGGTTGCTCATTGGACCTGGACCAAATGGGTCACTTGCCAGAGCTTCGAGACGGACCACCCGTCGTCGTAGGGATCAAGAGATTCAGCCACTAATGAGCACAGGACAGGACAGGACAGGTCTCCTTCCGATCCTCAACCGACCCAAAAAAGCCTGGCCCGGTGCTCTCAGAGCGGATGCTTCTGGATACTTGATTTCTCGGCACTGCCGACGGTGAGTTTCGACTCGGTGGGATCGTACCAACGACAATGACTGATGATGGACACCGATGGTCGCAGTACAGCCAATCAAAGAGCCATTCTAGGGCCCTTTCAGGTGGCATGACGAGTCTCGCAAAGCTGCAGACGTGGCCAATGCAGTTATAGGAGGCGATTCCTTTCCGAGAGCCGAGTCCGCCGAGCCCCCTCCCCCTTCTCCCCCGGCTTATGGCGGCATAGCATGTATGTGTGGACTTGGGCAGTTCCTCCCGCAACGGACGAGGACAATAAGCGGTGGCTTGTGCTTCACCTGCACAATATAGCAATTACGAGGATAGCCCTCGAATGAGGATACATTTAAGCCGCCGCTGATGCACAGCGTGGGCCCCCCAAGCAGCCCCTGGCGATCAGCCACCAGGCCCTCCGCCGTCCCTACCTAGGGTTGGCTGAGGTTGGCCGCTACGTATTTCGTTCTTGAGTTGGGTTAGGCGCGCGAATGAGGAGATTACTCGCATCTCGTCTCGTCTCGTTGGGCGTTGCGTTGTTTGGTCAGGCATGCCCCTTTCTACTTTTCCTTTGCTTTTTCTGCTGCTTCTTCTTCTTTCTTTTTTTTAGCACACTTGGCCGCCTTGGCTGCATGCCTATCGAGATCAGAATCTTCAGCAGTCTGTGGTCATCGGGGCGGTGCAATCCCTCCTTTCGCTCTTGTGCGAAAACTTCCTGTTCTGAACCGTGGTGAACGCAGCATCTGCCACGGCAGGTCCTTGTTGTTCTGTCGGGAGTTGAATCTACGTAGTCCGTATGGCTCCATGTATGGCTCCATGTATGGCTCCATGTACAGAGCGGGCTTCCTTTGGCAGGGATTTGCGTCCGTGCTAGTTACTGCCTAGTGTGAGGCGAGCCTTTTCCATTTCCTTGTCATTGCCGGCATTGCCTCTAAACTCGGCCCGTTTTGGAGAAGGGGGACCCGGGGGCCACGCGACGATGGATCATCGCTCATTGTCGACTTTTTTTTTTTCCTTCTTTTTCTTCCTGAAATGAAGAGATCCACCCCAAGGGTCGGTGCCACTGAGGCCCGGGGCCCGTTTTGATTCGCATCACTGGAAACTGGATGCACTTTCGCCTTGGGGGGACTCGTTCTGTGGAATGCAAGGCCAAGTCGAGCGAGCATGCAACGTCGTGAACGACCCGCTGGCTGCAGGCAACAAGACACGGTGTTGAGCTTGTTTCACTGCCATGCATGGAGGATAGCACCGACGCAACGCAGCCTGACAAGAATTCTTTCATTCTTTGATTTGACTCCATTGTGAACTGCATAATCTCGGAAAGTAGAGAGGGTGACCAGCGAGCAGGTGCATAAAGATGTAAGGTCATGTTGATGAGAGGAACCAGATTTGCACTGGGTTTCCTTGAGGGAGGGAGGGGGTGAGCGGAGAAAGATCAGCCTAACGAACGGGTCAGACAGTACGGAGTCGGAGCACATACCTACCTAGGTACCTACCGACCGATATATCCGGGGACCTGTGGCGCACGCAGACAGATGAGACAAAGGGCTTACCGGTTGAAGTACCGGGTAGCCAGCCTGAAGGTGGGAACGTAGGTTCCCGGTGCTGTACTGTATGTACAGTACGTATCTGCCTACATTAAATGTGCCAACCAGCCGGTTTTTGGCTACCTAGTACCTAGTAGTCAAACTGTTCATCGCTAAAAACCTATCTACCTAGCGCCTAGTACCTAGTAGTTATGCACGCACATACAGTGGAGATGTGAGTGAGCACAAAGGCACTGCTGACATCATCATCCCGAGCCACCCCGAGCCATCCATGATCCGTCCTCCCACCAAGCTGATGGCCGACATCATGCATACATGCGCCCATCTGTGTGACATATCAGACGGTGCAGTAGCAGCAGCCGGTGCCGTCCCAGAAACATCATGAATGAATGATTTTTCTTCAAAAAAAAAAAAAAAACAGATGACCTGTGTGCGAGCATTGTGATATACGCCCCGCCATCATAGTAGGATCCGCCAGAACCAAAAAAAGCCTGTCGTCATCCGACAATCTCTGCCAACTCTTCTTTCCCCCCTCCCCCTCCATTCTTCCTTTTCATCCACACTCTTCTTCTTCTACCCCCCTTCTCCCGGTTGACGGAACTGGTATCTGATACAAGAGAATCTGCTTACAAAAATCCACGGCGTAGCGTCTTTTCCCCGAATTCTTGACACGTCCACAAGTGTCCTCCGCACCGGAGAAGCATACTTTAGCCAGCAGCAGTACCTTTTTTTTTTTTTTTTTTTTTTTGGTTGCGCTCATCACGACGACCGACCCCTCGTCCACCGGCCTCGGCCTCGGCCTTGGCCTTTTCAACTCTGCCAAGACAAAAAAAAAACACCACCGCAGCCACCACCACCTTCTCGGAAACAAGAGTTCAAAGAAAGGAAAGAAATACGATAAAAATACGATAAAAATACAAACTTTGGCTCCCTAGGTCATCATGAAAGTCGTCAGCAAAGAAGAGGAACAAGCACACTACAACCAAGTCATCAAGGGCGGCGTCATTGGCGGAACGGCCGGCCTGGCCCTTGGAGTCGGCGGCGTCTTCCTCGCATCCCGCCGCTACCCTGCCTTCCGATCGCTCACGCTCCCCTTCCGCGCCTTCCTGATCACATCGTCGGCGTCGTTTGGCGCCATCGTCAACGCCGAGCGCTTCTCGACCAAGTTCCAGCATCAGAATGACCCCCAGTTCGGGTACAAGGACCAGTCGCAGCGCGCCATGCAGGCCGCGAGGGACAGTGAGTCGGCCTACCAGCGCTTCTTGGAATGGGGCCAGCAGAACCGCTACAGCATCGTCTTCGCCTCGTGGCTGGCCAGCATGGCCCTGGCCCTGGCCATTGTCGGCCGCGCCCCCATGAGCACCTCGCAAAAGATTGTCCAGGCCCGTGTCTACGCACAGGGCCTGACCCTGGCCGTCCTCGTCGTCAGCGCCGCCTTTGAGATGAACGACGCCAAGCAGGGCAGTGGCCGCTGGGAGACCGTCACCGTCATCGACCCCAACGATCCTGAGCACAAGCATTTGATTGAGAAGAGGGTTCACAAGGAGGAGTATGAAGGCCAAGACTTGTGGATGGGTAAGCAGGCGTGGCATTATTGTTTTTATATTCTTCAGTCTCGCGCTAATGATCAAATTGTGCCAGACATGGTCGATGCCGAGGAACGTCGTCTCAAAGCCAAAAAGTCCGCGAGCGACAAGGCCTGAATATGTCCATCACCGTTCACCTCAGGTCTGCAGGCACCACTTCGAAGTGTCCCTTTCGACAAGATCAGCTCAACCAGAGTCAGAAGCTTCCATCACCATTTTTTGAGCCATGTTTTGTTTGTTTTCGGCGCATCAAGAGACAGAAAGAAAGTCTTTGGCTCCGGTTCAAGTCCTACGTTGATAGAATGAATAGCCTTTTTTTTTCCCATGATTTTTATCTTGACGAGTCTCTCAATTTGAATTGAATATGAAAGAAACGTATCATGACGTCATAACCGTCTCTTCCCCTGTGCTATTGCCAGCAAGTTGAACCCGTTTCAGGAAACCAACACCAGGACCAATATTGATTCATTCATTCTCTGTGGCAACCCATCATCATGCACGATGATCCTTCTCCTAGTACTGGCTGCAAAGCTGTCTAATCAGATCGTCTTTTTCTCCACCTTCCTCTATCCCTCCTCCTTATTCCTTCTTCGGTCGCCGTCGTAGCGGTCTATGCAAGATATTGAAGATTACCGAAGCCAAGTCACGCAGGCCCATCAATTGACGTGACCCCTTGTATCCCAAAGCCGTTCTTTTCTTTTTCAATCTTTCCCGCTTGTCGAGAATCAGCGAAAGGGGTCCTAATCCATTCACTTCCACAAAGCGATCAATCCTGTTGCCATGCTTCGCTAGCGACTCTTTTTTCTTCTTCTTTCTTTTGGCAACTCAACAAATGGAGTAGCACCCAATAATGCCAGAATCAGAAAGCGAAGACAAAAACCCATTAGAACGGCCATTAGAAAAGAATGAACCGATCGACGCTGAAAAATTTGCAGAGGAATAGGAACATGCCAGGAACTCATTCTGGATTGGCCAAAATCACATCCCTGAGCTTCGCCTTCTCGCCGCTGTGCTCGCACATGTCTCTAAAGATACTACCTTCCTTCTGCCAAAGCTCCCGGGGACTTCCAAACTCAGCAACGGTCCCGTCGCTGAGGACGAGGATGCGGTCAAAATCGGCAATCGTGCTCAATCTGTGAGCAATGACGATCAAGGTGCTGTCTGTAAACTCCTCCCGGATGCTGCGTTGGATGAGCGCGTCGGTCGCCATGTCCACGGCCGACGTGGCTTCGTCCAGAACCATGACCTTGGGTCGCGATACAATGGCTCGAGCAATACAGAGAAGCTGGCGTTGGCCCTGCGAAAGATTACCGCCGGATTCCGAGATGCCGCTCGTCAGGTCGTTGAAGATGTTGGTGTTCTTCTGAGCAATGCTCGATGCGGCGGAGGGGGAGGTGGAGGAGGACGGCTCGTTTGTTGGTGTGGCTGTGCCCGACTCAACGAGATGGACTCTTGACAAGCAATCTCTGAGTTGCTCATCACTGTAGTTGTCAAAAGGGTCCAGATTGCTCCGGATGGTCCCGGAGAACAGCACGGGGTCTTGCGGAATGATGGCAAGACGGGACCGCAATTCGTGCAACCGAATCTTTGAAATGTCGATGCCGTCGATGAAGACCTGGCCGCTTCTAGCCTCGAGGAAGCGAAACAGAGCCAGCGTCAAGGACGATTTCCCGGCTCCCGTACGACCAATGACTCCGATGCGTTGGTTGTTCTTGACTTGGAAGGAGATGCCTTTGAGAACCGGAGGCAGGTCGTCGGCGTACCCGACCACGAGATCCTTGATCTCCATGTTGCCGGTCGTGGGCCAGGCAGCGGGAGGAGGCGCGCCGCCCAGGTCCTCGGTTTCCACCTCGGTATACTCAATCACACGCTCGGCAGCGTTCATGTCCAGTTCCAAGCTGGCGTAGCCTCGAATAGCCATGAGCATGTTACCAGAAAAGTCGAGAGCAAAGGACAGCGTGAATCCGGCCAGAGCGGCGTCGACAAAATCTGAGCCAACAACTATCACACCAACCATGGTGGTGAAGATGGTTCCGACCAAGGCCATGCGGAAACCTACCCATCGGTTGAGAATCCAATTGTGGACAGAGATGGTGTCCCAGTTGTCAAGGATAGAATGCATGCGATCGACGTAACTGTGGCTCTTCTGGAATGCCCGGAGAGTCGAGACGCCTGCCAGGGACGAGTTGAAGAGCTCAAAGACAGGCGATTTGGCCGTGCTCTCGAGTCGTTTCACAGGTCGAGCTCCAGCGAGGAAACGAGCGGCAACGAAGCCGCCGACAAGGAACAAAAGGACGGCCAACGGTACCATCAGGCTGGACACCAGCAGAGCAGCCACGCAAACGCCCAGAAGGCCAAGAACTCTCCAGAACATGAAGCCAATGTCCATGGTGATTCTGTTATCGACAATGTCGAAGTCGGCAGTCATGCGGTTGAGCACACGACCGACAGGCACAGTATCCAGCCAGCGCAGACGGGTGCGCAGAATGGTGAAGAGGATTCGCTGAAACAGCGTCCGGGCAGCCTTGATGCTCATGAAGAAAGACCAGATGAACCGGAGTGTGCCAACCGTACCACTTGCCGCCGCGATGGCCACGTAGATCCACAGGTAGTAGGATAAGCTGTGCTTCGGCTGACTTGCCGTCGTGACCTGCCGCCCGAAAGCGGGATGCAGAGTGCTGTGCTCAAATGACAGGGCATACGCCATGCCGTGCTCGGCGCCAGGAGCCTTCGTAGTTGCGTCCTCGTATGCACTCGTCCAGACACGCACCCACCAATTTCGTCCGAGGTTCCCGGCTTCAAAGGCGATGAAGAGAATTGCGCAAACGGTCCAGAAGAACCATCCACCGCTGCTGCTGAGAAAAGTACCATAAACGCGAGCCTTGACTTTGCCCTTCTCGCGAGCTTCGTCTTCCACAAACTTTTTGGCCGTCTTGGCCGTCTTGGAAGGAATCTTTGTGAGCGCGTCGGCGCTCTCGTTCTCAACGTCGGCGCCCTCCTCGATCGATATGTCCTCCGAGTTGACAGCGGTAGGCCCGCCGGTGGTGTCCTCCATCTCCGCGTCGATTTGGCTCTGCTCATGGCTCTTGATCAACTCGAGAGTGCCGTCTTCAGCCAGTTCGGACCTGAGCCCAGCGTGTGTGACGGAACCTTCGCCGAGTTCAACGAGATACTTTGTAACGGGCTCGACAAGGGCGACGTGGTGAGTAACGAGGATCCGAGTCCGGCCTTTGCAAATGGCGCCGGCAATGCAGTTTTCAAAAATATGCCGTCCGACATGCGCATCAACAGCACTAAAAATATCGTCCATTATGAGAATCTCGGCACGGGAGTAGATGGCGCGCGCAAGAGTGAGCCGCCACTTCTGACCACCACTGAGATTGATGCCATTTGCACCGAGCTCGGTCTTATCGCCGTCAGTCAAGATTTCGATATCTTTCCGCAGGGCGCACACGTCCAGGACCGTGTTATACCGGCTCTCGACAAACGGCAATCCGAACAAAATGTTGTCACGAAGCGATGCGCTTTCCAGCCAGGGAGTCTGCCCGACGTAGGCAACAGCCCCCGGAAGAATCCAATTACCAGGATGGGCTTGGCCATCCTGGCGTTCGAGGGGAGGGACCGTCTTCGGCACTTGAATCGCCCCCTTCAACAAATCTGCCTCGCCGAGGAGGCCGTTGAGCAACAAACTCTTTCCGGACCCGGTCTTGCCCGAAATGACCGAAAGCTCTCCAGCGGGAAATGAAATATTGAGGTTCTTGAGGATGAATCGCTCTTCGTCAGGGATCTCATCGTCGACAGGCCAGGCAATCGTAGCATCGTCATATGCAATGTCATTGCCCTCGGTCAGCGTCTGCTTCATCTCTGGGCCCTTCAAATACTTGTCGATGCGTCTTACGGACACCAGCGTATCGATGCCGTCCGTTAAGAGCTCGGGAAGTGCCGAGAGAGCCACCTCCAGGCTCTTGAAGACGCCAATGCTGACAAAGGCAACCGACGGTGCCGGCGTGCCATTGATGACGGCATACACAGCCAAGGATGCAGCAGCAAGAAGGATGGGGCTTGCAATCCACGAAAAGAACAAAAAGCTATCTGCCTTGAAGACGCTCTTGAGTGAGGAAATCTCGGTCTCTCTCATCTCAAGAATCTTCTTCTCCCATTGGCTTTCCAACGCCGAGAACTTAATTTGGCGCATGCCTAGTAAAGCCTCGTTCACGACAGCAAGCTTCTTGTCGCGGTTTTTCATGAGTCTTGTCTCAGCTTTGAGATAGAATTTGGCGGCAATGGTGTTGGCCGGAAGGACAAGTGACCAGGCAAGAATACCGGCACCAAATGGAAGCCAACCAATCAGCTGGACTAGGTAGGCCGAGTAAATGAGCAGCTTGCCAACGCTGCTGATGAGGAAGAGCTGCATCATGGCAAACGAAGCAATGTGCTTTGTATCAACGCCGACAAGATTGACAATTGCCTGCTTCGACTTCAAAACGCTATCGTCCTCATCCTCGTCCTCGTCCTTGTCCTTCTTGCTGGGATCCTTGTCTTTGGCAGTGTTTTCACCGCCGTCATCCCCAGTAGTCACGGGCTCCTTGATCTTCTCTGCGTTTTTGACGTTTTTGCGACGGAGCGACTTTTCGTAAATCAGCGCAGACAGCTGTCCCCTGATGGGAGCGAAAAGCTTGGTGATGGCAAACCAAAAGATGTATCCATCCAGCCACTATACACTTGTGAGCGATGCGCATATTCCGACGGGGAAAATCAGACCTTGGATGGTGGACCTACCTGTTCGGTCAGGGTGAAGAGGCCCATGATAAACACCATGGTCCAAAGATCGCGAGATGTTCCGTGGCCAGTGTCTCGTTCCTCCAGTAGCTGAACGAGGCGAAGCATGGTCCAGAATGGACCAATGCCGATCACGCATCGAATCACAACCATTGTCCACTGCACGGCTATGCGGCCTCCGTATTCTCTGAGCAGTGACTGCATGAGTGTGCCCTGGTAGTTCGCTTTGTTCCAAGCTTTTACCAAACTCACCGCCCGTATAGAATGTCGAGGCCTGGGAATATCTTTCATGTCCAAGTCTCCTTTTTGCTTGGCAGTTTTCAAGAGGCTGTTGACCCAGCTCCACGTATACCGACTCAGGACACATGTGGTCCATTCATTGTCCACCTTTTCTCCCTTGTAGAAAACCTCCGGGCGCCGAGGCAACAAGATGCACGAGAAGATGAGCGGAATCAGTATGGCCGCCTCCACAACTCGAAGGAGCACGGCTGCATCTTTGGTAGCAGACGCATAATTGATGACGTGATTGGCCTGGAGGACTACGACGGCAGCAGTAGCCAGGCAAGAGAAGAAGGCCCAAACACCGAGGTTGTGCGACTTGACGGGCGAATGCTGAGACCCGATGAAGATTGCTTGCAGCACGATGGCAGCCTGGAACAGAGGTGTTTCCCCTCAAGAATCAGCACGCCAATTGTTCAAATTCGAAAGCTGCTTGGTATCCAGGCGAGACGAATCATTCAGTAGGTAGTGTCTTGAGGTACGCTGGGCACTCACCCAAGTGGCAGTCGTGAGCCAATTCTCCCAGTTCAGGCCATCGCCGAGGGGATGAAGCACGGACAAGACCGAGACCGAGACGGAAAGCGCAAATCCAAGCAGGGAAAAGACCAGGATGCCAATCTTTGGCCGCCTGTTGGAGAATGCAGCCATAGTCTCAGGCGTACTTGTGCCATCTTCATCTTCGTAGAAGTTGTCAGGCGGCGTACGATGGCGTACTTGAGCCAGCTGGGCGAACAATCCAGGGAGAGTGGTGAGGCCGACATATACCAGCACTGCCACAGAAAGCGGCAATAGCACTGGGCCAGCCATGGTTTGGTTGAATCAACAAAGTCAGAAAGACTAGCCGCTGTCTTTCCGAATAGAGATGGGAAACGACGGTATGAGGTTGACCAGAGGATAGGCCAAGATCGCAATCCTGTGAAGCGACACGGCAGGTCAAGGGAACTTGTTGTATTCCCGGACGTCCCCAAAGAGCAGGTCCATGGGGTTTTGACTGAGGTTCAGGCAGGACGGAGGACGGATTATGGTGAATGGTGCAGTCCGAGAACACTGATGGGTGGCGGTCGCTAAGCAGTGAGCTCTTGCACGCAGATCTCGCGACTAGGACAAGGAACAGCAGAGCGAGGAGTCATCAGGCGAGCCGCTTATGGCCTAGCTCCGGGCCGGCCAAAACACGGGAAGGGTTTGAAGGTGTTGAACGAAAGGGCCCTGGGGACTCATCTACGGAGTAGGTAAGTAGCCATCTCACTCTCGCTACATGGACGATCCCGCAGCAGAGGCACGTAGTGAGGCACCTACCTAGGTACCTAGGTACTACACGTAATCCCACCCTCCTTCTTAACCCCTGGTCGACGCCTGAAGCGACAACGCAGCCGGGAGCCGGGGGTGGTAGGTGGGGGAGGTGGCGCTCGAACGGCCTGCCACGCAGCCGGGTAGACCGAGGTTGGACTGGCTAAACCACAAAGCGGATCTCCGTTTGATACATGCTGTAGATATGAATCCAGTGGTTGTTTTCAGTTCTGCGGCTCCAAGGCCTCATTGCGTATAACACTTACGTGGACGCACCAACAGGCAGTGCGGATTGAGAGACGGAAAGTCAGTGCTGCGTCAGGTTTGCATGGGCCCTTTGAAAGCTAGACTTCGATTCTTTTGAAAAAAAAAATTGAAAAGAAAAAGAAAAGAAAAGCAAAGAAAACTCAGAAACAAGTTAAAATGGGGGAAAGGGGGAGAAGAAAGTTCCTCTCTGTCTATGTGCCGCCTGTGCGCTGGATTGCTTGGGAAGGAGCTTGAGGATCCAGAGAAGGTGCGGTACTGTTGTTATCTGAGCTGAAATTCGCTATCTGTCAGCCCGCTTTATCACGGGTCATGCATGTCAGATATCAAAAAGACATCCTTGCGTTTTCTCTCTGAATGCCTGTGTTGTGTTGGTCAATACCGTCGGGTACTTTTGCACACCGTTTTCCAAGAGGTGCGAGCCTGGCCTAATGCCCAGCTTTATCTCTGGGGAACATAACGATCCCCGATCGACTTCGCGGAGGCGGAAGTCTTGAGCAATGTTGGAGATCTTCGTCCACACTACATTATGCCTTGGTCCGCTGCGCCCCCGACCCCCCCCCC
>JMQE01001779.1:0-12125 GCA_000731825.1 Hypocrella siamensis | reverse complement strand
GGGGGGGAAGTTGAGGAATAAAACCCACCAGAAAGAAGTCCGGCCAGGTACCGGATAGTCGTCTCAAAAAGAGAGATTCCGTAATTGGCCTCAGCGGTGGTGCTGAAGTCAATCTTGGCAATGTGGTCGAGCATGGGATTCACAATCTCCAAGCTGTTCATGACAATGGCCGTGTCCAGCGCATCTACCACAGTCACACCCCATCCGGCGCTGAGAAGGACAAGGCGGAGTCAGTACACATTTTTTGAAGCCCAGTGAAGCCCAGTGAAGCCAAATGAAGCCAAATGAAGCCAAATGAAGCCAATGGCGGTGCGACATCAAGACGCAAGGACACAAAGAAGCACGAACCGGTCGTCCTCGAAGCTGTTGCTGACTGGCAAGAGCGTGTCGTGAGGGAAGGCATGTTTTTGATAACCATGCCACGAGATTTCAAAGGCCTCCTTGATCTCGCGGGCCTTGGCATGGTCGGCTCTGGGTGGCACAGCAGCTCTTTTGCCGGGGAGAGCTGAAGCCGACGCTGCGAGCTGGACAAGGACGACGAGGAGTGACCTGAGCATTGTACTGCCTGTTCACGGAGCGCCGTTGGGAAGGCCGTTGGGAAGACCGTTTGGGAGGGAGGAGGAGCCCTGTCTGAGCGAAACTCCATGTCGACGGGCTGGGGGAAAGCATCACAGGATGCGTCGAGGATAAATACCATTTGGCGCAGAGAGAGTGTGTCCAGAAACGCAACATGTCGCGTGTCGTATTCGCATGGCTCTCCTCTCTCTCTCTCTCTCTCTCTCTCTCTCTTTCTCTCTCTCTCTCCCCAATTAGCAGATTCAAGACATGGCGTTACGACGAGGGCGACGGTCAATGCTGCAGCTCCAGGCCGCAGCCCCCGGACCGCCCCCCCTCCCCTTCTCCTGCAGGCAAAGCATCAGGCAGGCCGACGATGGCGTCTCGTGCCAATCGCGGTGCTTTGACACAAAAGGAGGCACTCTAGTTCCCCGTCTCGAAAGCCGGAACCCCATACTTTTTTTTTTTTTGGCTGACCAGGCCAGGTGTAAACAAGCAGCATGTGTGCCGTCGCCGAACTCGCCTCGGTCGGCTCCGGCGACGAATTCGGACATTGTTGCTCACTTGGACAAGATCTGGTGCTCAGCTCAGCCTTGTGATCAATGCTATGCTACCCTCGACTTGATGCTGTGCGCAGAAGATCACAATCACGATTCCGGATGCTGTTTCATTTGCAGGGAGGTGTCTGCGAGCATACGATACGAAGAGTTCCTCCCCCCGTCCTGGATTTCAGGTCCACGGCGTGTGCATCTCCGTGGCACGCGGGGAAGAGGGGAACTACTGTCAAACGATTCGTCGAGATTCGTGCTCCAGAATCTTCATTCGTCAACTGACGCCATCATCATCCCGACGTCAACTCAAAGACGCCTCACGCATACATACTGTACATGCATTTATGCACGCATGCGAGCTCTTGCGAGGCGGTGCTGCGGCTGGCGGTGCTGCCCAGGCCGGATGATGCAACGCTGCAATCAAGCCCTTGGTGAAAAAAGAGTAATCCGTGCGGCCACCTGCATCAGCTCGCTCCTCATGCATCTGACCAGCGGGGGTGGGAAGAAAATGCCCAGATCTGATTCCCGAGGTAGGAAAAGAAGTTGAGATGAGATTGGCATTGATTGCCCGCCAATCAGATGCGATGCGAAAACCCCGAGTTGCGACCCCCTTGATTATAGTGAGAATAAGCAAGGTGGAGAGACAGAGACAGAGAAATGAGTGAGCCTCTGGAACAGGAAAGGTCTCGTCGTGGAAAATTGCGAGAGCAGTCTAAAATGGGCGCTAGAATCATCATCAAACTTCCCGCTGAACTGGCTGCTTTCCTGTGTCACTCTGGTCGAGGTCACGGCTCGTCCGTCGTGGTACCCATGGCCAGTCCACGCGACACTGCGTATGCATATCTGTATGTATGTGGCCGGACGCAGTCATCGATCGATTCCCTTTTTCTCTTTTTTTTTTCAGACTAAGAGGTACGGTACGTACTGAGTGAGGTTCGTCACCTTCAAGTCAACGTCAGACAAAGAGTCCATCGGTCACGCTGAGGCCGGGGCAGATTTTAGCGTGTCGATCGATCCCCTAGTCCCCTGGCGGTGGCTGTCGACTGGCTCGGCACCTGAGGCCCCCCCGCCCCTGGCCTTTCTTCCCCTTTCCCGAGCCGAACCCTGCAAGTTTGCGGGGACGAGAACGGGGTTGAACGGGGTTAGAGAGGGAGAGCTGACTGTGGCAGATGAGCAGCGACATCTGCCTCCTCGGGGGTGAGGGGCCACGAGCCGGCAAGTGAAGTTGGCCTTGGCTAGTGTCTGGTACTGTACCTACAACACTACCACTACTAGGGCACAGTGGGTGTGCTCAGCACGAGCCTCTCTCCTTCCCCCCCCCCCTTTTACGCTGGACAGCGTTTTGTAGTGCGTCAAGATCTCTAGGGATTAGAGTGCTGGCTGTCTTGACGCAGTTTCGCCAGGGCTGCTGCGACGCCGCCGCTCAAACCCTCGTCGTCTGCTCTCTGGACTTGGTGCGCTTGGTCTGGACCTGGATCACGCCGCCCTTGAGCTTGTTGAAAGGTCTTTTTCGACTCCTCAACGGCAGCGGCCAAGAGGGCATCTTCGGACTGGCTCATCTCGGCCTCGTCGTCCATGTCGTCCTCGTCGAGAAACTGGAACTGCTTCGGGCCGGTCGACGAACCAGCTCCTGGTGTCCCCTGGGCGGACGACAGGCTCGACTCGGTATTCATGCTCGGCATGTCTCTCAAGGGGACTCTGGACAGAGGCACGGCCTGCTCCAGTCGCGAAATGCGGCCCTCGTCCTGGCCGGGATTCCCTTGACCAGCTTGCTGAGACGTCTCTTTGAATGATGATGATGATGATGATTGTAAATGCCGCCTGGCTGCCTTTTTGGCCCGAAAAGGCTCTTCTATGGCCGCCGACCACCTCTTGATCTTGACTCCGCCCCAGCCTCCGATCATGGCGAGCTGCTCCTGCTCCGCATTGATGGCGTTCCTCAAGCTACCAAAGTTGGCCACCAGCGCCACGGCATCCGACTTGTTTAGGCTTCGGGGCACGGTCACGAACTCGACCAGCTTCTCCGCATAGCTGGATGCCTGCTGGCCACGGATGGCCGCAAAGCTCGCATTCTCGTAGGATTTGTACAGCTCGAGGTAGCGTCCCGCCTCTGCGGCCGACCAGCACAGGATGATGGTGACGTTGTTGACCAGCGACGTCTTGGACAGCTCGCGCAGCGAATCTTCGTGGTTTGGAATATCAACCATGACCAGGAGAACGCGCAGATTGTATCGGCCCTGGAGGTTTTGGATTCGGGTATAGATGTATTCGGGATGCAGACGGTGATACTTGAGACTGGGAAGAAAGAATTCCAACCAACAAATCTTGGTGTCAGTCCGCGCATGTCGGATTGGATTGGATTGGATTGGATTGGATTTGCGTCAAACCTCAGGAAAAGGGCACAGGTCGTCAGTCCCAAGACAAAGTCGGCCGGGACGTCGCTATACTCCCACGGCATGGACCGTATGCTCGTAAGGACGGGATTTCCTCGCTGACGAGGAGACACCAAGATGGTAGATCCGGCCGACTGCTTCTGCGGAAGGGCCTGCGGCGTCGGCTGCACGATTTTGCTGCCACCAGACGCAGCGGCCGGCGGCGCCTTGTCCAGCCGTTGCGGCGTAGGTTGCTGTATCCTCTGGGGTGTCGGCTGCTGGACCGTTCTCCGAGCAGGCTGCGCCGGGTCAGTGGCGGCCATGGCTGCGAGGAGAGCGTCGTCGGCGCCATAATCGTCGTCCATGCTGCCTGCCCTGCCGTGGAACGAGTATATTTATACGGCAGCGCGACATTTGCCAATGGAGTTTTTTTTTTTTTTCGGCCGCGGGTCACGACGAATTTCATGGCGCAACGAGGCTGACCTGCCTACCCTGTAAGTGGGCCTGTGTAACTACTAGGTACCTAGGTACTTTACTACCCAGGCACTTACCTACCTAGTACTTGCCCTGGGGGCACCTAAGCAAGCTCTCACGCTGGGCCCTCACAAAGACAACCTTGTCAGTGCGACCACATTTCACTTCCTAGAACCGTCAAACATGCTCCGAATATGAATGATGGAGATTGTGTTTTACAAAATCCCAAAAGCTTCCATGATGCCCATTTTTCGCCGTCAAATTACACATGTGCAACCCTCTTTCGAAGCCAACACACACACACTCGCCCTCACACTCATTCACTCATCCGCACCATATTCAGGCGTCATCCTCATACTCGCTCTCACTCGCGGCGCCCTCGTCCGCAACCGCCCTCTGCACGGCCCTCAACGCAGCCAGCCACGAGTCAAACACGGCTCTCGCATTCTTGGCATCCGCATCCCGCAGGTTCATCGTCGAGACCTGATCCCGCAGCCGCTCATACGCCTCAATCATGACCCAGAGCTGCAGACTCGACGTATCTCCATCACTGCGGGAGGAAGAATGAGCAGAAGCGGCGGATAGTTCCCGCGCAAGCAGCTCAAACCCGACATGGAGGCGGAGAGAGTGCGTGTCAGAAGCCTTGGCCTTGTCACCGGCGTCGTGGTCGTCCTCGTCTGACGAGGGAGGCGTGGGCGGTGCTCGGAGAGCGCCGGGGCTCAATGGGCCGGCGGCATGCGCAGACACGGGCCGGCGGGCCGGTATTTGGTGTGGTCGTGGCCCGGGGCTCTCGAACCAGGCCGCGTCTTGGGTTGGAGCCATGGCCTCGCGCGGCATGGGCCCGTAGTTGCTGTCGAATTCGTCGCGCGACGGCCGCGCAGGAACCGACAGGATGTCGGGGACGTCGACGAGCGCGCGGTACTGCCTCGCAATGGTTCGCACGCTGGATTGTCTGGAGATGACAATGGCGACTTCTTGTCGCTCTTGGGTCGCCGCCGCTGCTGCTGCCGCCGCCATTTCGAGCTGGCCGATGTGGTGGACGGGCGTCTTGGCCCCTCGCCGGCCCGGTCCTTGTCGTTGTCTTGTTTTGACGAGCGACGGTCCCCGTCTGATCCGGGGCGGATACGACTCAGCAGACACAAAGTCGGGGAATTGGGGGAGCTCGGCGATGGGAGGGAGTAGAGGTGGAGGACTGACGTCTCGTTCTGCCACCGAGGGCGGCGGAAAACGCTCTGCCGGCGTCGGCGATGACGGAGCCTCGTGCAGGGATTCGTTGAGAAGGGGATCCGGGGGTTGAAACGTGACACGGCGATCTGGCTGTGACTGCGACTGTGGTCGTTGTCGTTGTCGTTGTCGTAGTTGATGCTGTTGTTGGTCGGCATGGCGCTGCTCCCGTTCCGTGGCTGGCGGCTTACATCCAGCGTCTCGGACGACCGGTGAGAAGGGCACTCTGGGGTTGACGGAATCCACCATCTGCATGCTGGCCCATTCGGTGGCGGAAGTCAGGTCCAGCGTGCTCCAGGCCTTGAAGGAGTCTTCCGGCATCGAGTGTCTCTGCTTGGTGAAGTATCTGGAGAACCTCTGCTTTGCGGGCCTGAAGCTGCTGGCCATGGCGATGAAGGATGAGCGGTGAGACCGCTTGGTGTCTGCGGCCGTGGGATCAGACGGACCGACGTCACGGCCGCGGGCATCCAGTGAGGGTTTCGTCGTCATTCCGTATTTTGTTCTGGATGTTTTGCTCGCCAGGTAATCGAAAGAAAAGAAGAAGAAAAAAAAGATCCTTTCCCGGTTGCTTCAAAGCTACACATGCACACACAGTAGTCTGTATATGTATATATGTGTATATTCCAAAGAGAATTACAGGTGCACACGCGGCCCCAAAACAACACGTTTTGTCTCAACACAATCGTCTTGGCGAGACGGGGCAGTCGAGGATATTTAATCAATTTCCTCATGCGCACTCGGCAGATCCCATCGTACCCGTCTACATGGGCTTGGCTGAGCTCGGATTCTGCACAGAATACGACACGACGAGGCTTAGCCCAAGGTGCTCCGCCCCCCCCCCCGGCGCAGCGAAAAGCGAGGGAGCCACCATGTCACCTTGGCTCCGAAGCCACCAGACCCCCATCCCATCCTGTCCACTGACTGACACCCTGTCCACTAGCTACATGCCTCAGGTGTGCTACCCGCGACGCCGGGCTCGATGTGGCCAGACCAAAAAGCTCTCTGTAGCTCGAATACGAGCAAGCTAGGACCACCTCCTCGTTAGCGGGCGACGGCTATGCCGATGGGAATAAACGTTACACGAGCCACTGGAATGGTGGTGTGCGCCAGACTTTTTTTTTTTTTTGCCTTCTTTCTATCTTTATAGATTTTTTCTCCTTTCTTTTTCCAAAGCGCGTGTGTATTGTGCGTGATGGAGAAGTAGCGGGAAAAAAGAGAAAAAGTTTTTTTCTCTCTTAGATTGCGTCTGAAACCTCGCCGTTGAACTTGGCATCTTGGCCTCCCCCGCCCGCACAGAGCTCGAGATTCCATCACCGGCTGGGACCTACATACAGTACGTACTCGTCACGGCTCAGCCACAGAGCCGGTTCGGCAACCACACATGTCCGACAAGACAGTCGGCAGCCAGGGAACCATCTGTCTACAAAGACAAAGAGGAGCTCCGTGCGCATACGGCTGTGTCTCACTCAGCTCATCCTGCAGGAGGATGATGGACCATTGTCGAGGAGGAGGTGAGAGGGATAGAGATTCTCACTCTGAGATTAAAAAAAAAATTCCCGAAAAAGAAAAAAAAAGCCACACCATTCCAGGACTGGTTTCTTGTACGTATTGTATTTCTGTACGTATTGTATTTCTGTACACCCTCTCCTCCGTTGCATCATCATCCTGCATGACATCGTCCATGGGGCAGCAGCAGCCGATGCTTCTCTGCGCGCATTGCATTGCAGACCCCGCGTCGGCATCTGAGCCGATGTCATATCATATCCATGACGCTATTCCGTCCGTTGCCTTGATTCTTCGTGACATGTACCAGACGAGATTGGGCACCCTTTTCACGTGCTAGCCAGTGTTCATCGAAGCTTCGCCCCCAACCTAGTTCAGCGATATTTCAGTGATATTGATTCTTCTTGCCTCGCCCTTGTTCCTGTCTGCCATCATGTCATCACAGGAAATCACAATCACCGGCCATGAAACTCGTGATGTCCGCTTCCCCACGTCTCTCGACAAGACGGGCTCTGATGCCATGAACCCGGCCTGCGATTACTCCGCCGCTTACTGCATCCTCCAAACCGACTCTCAGTTCAAAGGCCATGGAATGGTGAGCGTCCTTGCCTCGTCTTTTGGCCATTCGGAAGAAGTAGATTCGATTGACTCTCCGTTTTGAAAAAAAAAAAAAATTAAAAAAAAATTAAAAAATTGCCCTTGAAAATGATTCAATTAAGCAAAAACTCACAAAGACAGACCTTCACTATTGGGCGGGGCAACGACATTGTCTGCGCAGCCATCACATACGTGGCTGAGCGTCTTCATGGCAAGACGCTCTCTTCCCTGGTCGCTCATTGGGGCAGGACGTGGCGCCATCTCGTCTCTGACAGCCAGTTGCGCTGGGTTGGTCCCGAAAAGGGCGTCGTACACCTCGCCCTGGGTGCCGTCGTCAATGCCGTCTGGGACCTCTGGGGCAAGGTTCTCGGAAAGCCAGTCTGGAGGATCGTCGCCGACATGACGCCGGAGCAATATGTCGATTGCATCGACTTCCGCTACATTACCGACGCCGTCACCCCCCAGGAGGCTGTCGCCTTGCTCAGAGAGACGGAAGCAGGAAAATCAAGGCGCATCGACGAGGCTCTCAACAGCAAAGCCGTACCTGCTTACACGACCAGCGCAGGATGGCTGGGATACGGACAAGACAAGATGAGGAAACTGCTACGCGAAACCCTCGCCCAGGGCTACAGACACTTCAAGGTCAAGGTTGGCAACAACGTCGACGAGGATAAGCGCCGACTTGCCATTGCCCGCGATGTGCTCGGCTACGACAAGGACCACGTTCTGATGGTTGACGCCAACCAGGTCTGGTCCGTTCCCGAGGCCATCGAGTACATGAAGCAACTGGCCGAGTTCAAGCCATGGTTCATCGAGGAGCCAACCTCGCCCGATGACATTTTCGGCCACAAGGCTGTTCGCGAGGCCCTCAAGCCGTATGGTATCGGCGTGGCCACGGGCGAAATGGTCCAGAACCGCGTCGTCTTCAAACAGATGCTGATGAATGGTGCCATTGACGTCTGCCAAGTCGACGCCTGCCGCATCGGCGGGGTCAATGAAGTCCTTGCCGTGCTGCTCATGGCCAGAAAGTATGGCGTCCCCATCGTTCCTCATTCTGGCGGCGTCGGCCTGCCTGAATACACGCAGCATCTGAGCACCATCGACTACGTCGTTGTCTCTGGGAAACGCTCCCTGCTAGAATTTGTCGACCATCTGCATGAGCACTTTTTGCATCCTTCCGTCATCGAGGATGGCTGGTACAAGACGCCCATGGACCCGGGTTATAGCGTGGAGATGAAGAAGGCGAGCATGGACAGGTTCTCCTACCCTGGCCAGGAGGGGATCAGTTGGTGGACCAGCGACGAGGCCAAGCCGATCTTGACGGGGGCGAGAGTGTAATGACAGGGACTCGCGAGGGCTAGTGATGGGAGCCCAATCTGCAGTGCTAGCATATAGACGGCCGACTGTTGTCGCTCGCATTGCCTGATCGTGGAGTCGGGTCTTGCTCATCGATATGCCGGCCCAGAAATTGAACAAGATCACACAGCATCTCAGCCGAGTACCGGTGGCCAAGATGTTGGTAGACCCGCAGAGTGACATCCATGCCCAACCTCTTCAAGAGCCTCGCGGCGTTCACAGCCTGCTGGACGTGAACCTCGGGATCCTTGGCCCCGTGTGCTAGGAAGACTGGCGTAGACAGAAACCTGGGCGCCGAGGAGTTGGCCATGGGCTCATCGACTTCGGCCTCGTCCCGCAGCGCCTCCAACACCCTCTGCGTCGGTGTCGTCGCCTTTGCATCCTCGCGGCGCTCAAAAACGTCATCATCTGGCTCAGGTTCATCGCCCTGGTCCAGGATGCTCGTCAGGTGGGCGCAAAGCGGAACGAAGCCACACAGGCTGACCACGGCGCCCAGTGGTGATGTCTCGGCGAGCAGCAAGCTCGACAATGCCGTTGCACCGCCCTGGCTGAACCCGGCGAGGACGAGGCGCCGCGCATCGCCGCCCAAGAGTTGCTGCTCATGCCGCACGAGCTGGTCGATGTACTCCAGGCTGGGCCTCATGGCGCCGAACGCTTCGGGTTCCCAGTCACCCGAGCCCTCGAACCACTGATGAATGCGCATGCGGGCGTACTTGGTGGCCCTGGACCTAGGGGCCGTCGGGAAGACGAAGCGAGCGTGAGAAAGGGCTTCCCGCAGCGTGCAGCTGCCGACGAGCGTCTGCAAGAGGGGGCCGTGGAACTTTTGAGCGTTTTGTCCCCGGCCGTGGAGGAGGATGATTGTGCTCCGGTGAGGTGCTTGTGACGGCGGGACGACGATGGGGGACGGCGTCCAGGCCAAGTCATGGTGTGCCATTTCGACTTGATGTTTGAAAGGAATCCCACAGAACATAGACATGTATGCAAATAGCCGACTGCCCTCTTGCATACGGTATACCTAGTAGGTATATGAGAGGTTGTTGGGAGCTAGCCACGTGGCTGGTGCGAAGCAAAAAAGTTGAAGCGCGTGGGAGCTTAACCGACCTTATAGGTATGTGCGTGCAGTAAAGTAGGTGGGAAGGTACCTACGCAACGTGAAGTGGGACGCACTAGTATGCGCCACAACGCCGTCTTGCGAGGTCCATCGTCAACAAGCCAACGACCAACGACCAACGACCGACGACCACGATATATTCAGGCCGAGGGCTGACCTTGCAAAGAAGCTCGCATGCCCATGTCATTGATGATTTTGACACTCAGAGCAAGACAGGATCCGAGCCGGTGAGATATGCGGCCATGCATCATCATCATCATCTCCTCTTCTCACCCGCTCGGCCGCTTGGCTCCCTGACGGCTCTCTTCGTGACATGGAAAGGCTTCCTCCTCGCCGTTGCCCTCGGCGCAGCCATGGCGACCGACTACGACACATCGACAGATGTCTTCTTGGAGCGCATGTACGGGGCCGACAAGACGGTGCCGACACTGGTGGCCAAGCTCACGCGCTGGGATGCTCTGTACTTCATGCACGCTGCCATCAAGGGATACGTCTTTGAGCAGGAATGGGCCTTTGGGCCGGGGCTTCCAACCACGGTCAGCGCCCTCGCTTCCTGGGCTCATGCTCTCGAGCCCACCGTCGGCGTCGTCGTCAGCCATCTGTCGCACTGGATTGCCGTGCTGGCCCTGCACCGACTCACCCTTCTCCTCTCGGACAATGGCGAGCTCGCCTTCCTCTCGGCTGCGCTGCACATCGTCTCGCCGGCGGGACTTTTCCTCTCGGCTCCCTACAACGAGAGCCCGTTTGCCTGCCTCTGCTTCGTCGGCACCCTGTTGTTCGCCGCCGGTCTCAGACACGGGCGGGACCTGGCCCTGGTGGCAGCTGGCGTCGTCTTTGGACTGGCTACGACGTTTCGCAGCAACGGCTTGACCAACGGCCTCCTGTTCGCTGCCGAGACGGTGTCACGTCTGTCGGCTGCCGCTGCGAGACGGAGCCTGTGGCACCTGCTGCTGTCTGCCACGGCTCCCGTCGTAGGCGGGCTCTGTGTAGCTGCCGGGTCCGTGGTGCCACAGGCCATGGCATGGATGAGGTACTGCTACGATTCTTCAGAGCCGCGACCCTGGTGCCGTGCAACGATTCCCAGCATCTACACTTTTGTGCAGCGTCACTACTGGTAAGGCAAATGTTTCTTTCTTTCCCCCTTCTACAATCCCGGCCGCGTTTAAATAAGAATCTTTTTCCCTGAATAACTTTAATTTTTTTATTTTTATTTTTATTTTTATTTTTATTATCCGCTTTCTCTCCCTCTGTGATTGTGGAGCTCATTCATATTCACTTCCTGACTTTGATTCTTCTTTCCCTTTGGAAACCGAAAAACAGGAACGTTGGCTTCCTGCGGTACTGGACCCTGAATCAGGTTCCCTTGTTCCTGCTCGCGGCCCCGATGCTCCTCGTCATGATGGCGTCCGGGGTGAATCTGGCTCGGGACCCCCTGCAGATTACAGACGGAAGAAGAAGCGGTCAGTCGGGACTCGCCACGTTGGTGCGCGCCTTGGCCCGCAGCCAGCTCGCCGTTGCCGTCTTGGCCATCACGTCGTATCATGTCCAGATTGTCACCCGTGTCTCGTCTGGCTACCCCGTGTGGTACTGGTGGTTGGCGGCATGTTTGATGGACGACGGGAGGAGAGGCTACGGGTCGGCTATTGCCGTCTTCATCATCATGTACGCCGCAATCCAGGGCGGCCTGTTTGCGTCGTTTCTGCCACCGGCGTAGCTGTTCAACCTTTTACAGCAAGGGACACCATGGCGAAAATTAAAAGATCAATAAATTAAAACAAAAAAGGGAGGACGATTTGCTCACCGAGCCGAGTTTCCCACTTTCTCTCCATGTCGCGAGTCATGCTCTGCGTTGCCTGCCGTGTCCCAGTCGTAGTCGGTCACGGAGTGAATCTGCTTTTTCCCATCTTACCTTGTTAGAAAGTGAATAAATGGCCCAAGCCCAGCAAATTCGTCATGATGTGTTTCGTACCGCTCGTGATGAATAGATGCCGTTTCGCGCAACCTGTGATTCCCTCCTCTCCCTCACTTTCCCTTTTTCTCAACCCACAAACAGCAAACTCATTCACCCAGCCAGGCCCCGGGACATCATGTTACCCATTCACACCGCATCTCGCCCAGTCAGACTGGGTGTAGATGAATAAAAAAAAAGAGAATTTCCCCCTTCCCCAAGTCTCTTCTTGATAAGAATCAGTAGCCGTCCAGAACTACATAAACCCGGCACGTCGCATACCTTTTTTCCTGGGATATCCTCCACAGCGGACCCCCAATCATCCTTTGTCTACAGTACAGCTTCCCATTTGCCATCTTTGTAGTCGCTGCCCACGGAAGAAGAGTTTGTTTCTTCTTCTCTTTTCTTTTCTTCTTCCCCCCCCCCCCCCCCCC
>JMQE01001778.1:0-53772 GCA_000731825.1 Hypocrella siamensis | reverse complement strand
CCCCCCCCCTTCTCTCCTTCCTCCTACAAGGGGTGATGGTTTTATTGGCAAAGAAAATTCAGAGAACTTAAGCAAGCTCCCCTTTGCAATCGCTCTAAAGAAAGGCATCTATAAGCTTCAAATGCTCATAGTACCTCCAATCACTCAGCGAAGTCACCAATGTCACCAATGTCACCGTCGTTCATGCACTCGAAAATTTTGGAATATTCCATTATTGCGCCACGGAAGGGTCAAGGCTTATTGTAACCTTAGATAAAAAAAAAGGAAAAACTAGAGCACGAATTTGCATCGCCGCAGACGCTGATTGGGCCGCGGGAGGGGCGCATTTCCGAATTAGGCTTTTGGACGATCGCGTCATCGGCCGCTAAGAACCCAAAGTGCCGCCCAGCATGCAATGCTTGCCCTCGACGGGCTGCTGACAGCCTATCCGGTTGTCCTTTGGTAAGTGCGATAACTTGCTTTTGCCGATTTTGTGCAGAATAGTCAAGGTTGTACAACAAGTCGGGATGAGAAAAATGCTAAAACGTCAGGATAGGATGCAATGACACCATTTGGCGAACCTCGGGAGCCACGCAAAATCGCCCCAGATGCGTGGGTTTCCAAGGCGGCTTAAGTACCCACCACTTCATGCGAAAATCCAGCGGCCACGATGGCGAAATACGGTGCTTGGCAATAAATTGAGGCGGAGAGCTTGGCGTGACTTCCAGGGTCCGTTGTCCTCAATTCCATCCCATTTCCACTCTGTGTCATCGATCTCTACACTCTGTCCCGGCCTTGAATCTTCATCTCTCCGACCAAGTCACGGGCATCTGTGCAATCATGGACCGGCTTATCCACGCCAGTCGTCGAGCTTCGAAAGCCGATGTGACGGTCAAGGGCACTGCTAGCGACTCTGGCTCGAGCCCGCCCGATACTGAAGATGGTACGTTCTGTGCGCCTCTCATGCTGCCAGTGTTTTGCCCACTGGGATCTAAGACAATCATCGCCAGGGCAATTCGAGATCGCCCGAGAGAATAAGCGTCAAATTGGAATCCCCTCGGCGTCGCTCCTCATTTTCAATCGAATTATCGGCACAGGCATCTTCGCGACACCGGCCACTATTCTTGCACAATGCGGCTCCCCAGGCCTGTCCCTCATGATCTGGCTCGTCGGTATGCTCATCGCTGCCGCCGGCACAGCAGTGTATATGGAGTTCGGCATGGGCTTGCCTCGGAACGGTGGTGAAAAGAATTACCTCGAGTATGTGTACCGCAGACCCAAGTTTCTGACAACGTGTCTGTACACCGGCTACGTCGTCCTGCTGGGCTGGGCGGCTGGCAACTCCGTCATCTTTGGCGAATACATCCTCCACGCTGCCCAGGTTGAGCCGACGCGCTGGAACCAACGAGGCATTGCCCTGGGTTGCATTACCTTTGCCTTCCTGATCCATGGATGTGCACTCAAATGGGGGATCCGCCTGCAAAATTTGCTCGGGATCCTCAAGATCCTCGTCATCATCATCATCATCATCTCGCCGCTTGTCAACTTGAAACGGGTCCGAGAAAACACCAACTTTTCCAAACCCTTTGAAGGAACCACTGGCAGCGCGTACGGCATCGTCACTGCTCTGTACAACGTCATCTGGAGCTATGCCGGGTACAGCAACGCCAACTACGCCCTCAGCGAAACAAAGAATCCCGCTCGAACCCTCAAATTCGCCGCCCCGCTGGCCATAGGATCCGTCTCTGTCCTGTACATGCTGGCAAATGTGGCCTACTTTGCTGGTGTCTCCAAGCAAGAGATGCTCGAGTCCAAGCGACTGGTAGCTGCTTCTCTGTTTCGCAACATGTTTGGAGAGTCCGCAGAACGCGCCCTTTCCGTCTTCGTCGCCCTGTCCGCCCTGGGAAATGTGCTGAGCGTCATCTTCTCCCAGGGACGTCTGGTCCAGGAGCTTGGCCGAGAGGGCGTTCTTCCATTCTCAAAGTTATTTGCGAGCAATCGACCTTTCAATGCCCCTCTGGCCGGTTTGTTTGAGCATTGGCTCGTCACAGTCATCACCATCATTGCCCCTCCTGCGGGCGACGCCTACAATTTCGTGCTTAACCTGATCTCGTATCCCCTGTCCATCATCAACGTCTTTGTTGCCGGCGCATTGATCCACCTTTATCGAAACCGTGCGTCACGAAACTGGCAGCCCCCCCTTTCAGCGTCTTTGCCAGTTGTCATCTTCTTCCTGCTCAGCAACATCTACCTGGTCGTTGCCCCATTTGTCCCTCCAGACGACGGACAGGGGGTATACGAAAGCCTGCCGTACTGGATACACTGTGTGGTTGGATTTGGTGTCATCTTCGCTGGTGGCGTCTATTGGTTCATCTGGACCGTCGTTTTACCCAAGGTCGGCAGGTACGAGCTTGTACGGGAGACGGTCGTGGACGAGATTGACGGCTGGGAGAGAAGCCACTTTTACAGACGTCCGTTGGGTAGGAGAATTTCCCCGCCGAATTCGAGGCACTCTGGATGACGACCTCCTACTTCAACTCTCTTTCAACGAAAGACTGCAATTCAACATGTCTTAGCGAAGCGTTTGATTCGAATTCGATGCCGTGTACTTGTTTCATCTCTCGCCTCCACTTCTTGGATGCACATTTGCACGCCTTGCACGGTTGATAATGTTCTGGGAATAAGCATTTATAGTTTTAATATATTGGTGGTCGGATATAGACTGATGTGGTCTCATCCGGGCTTGAGATCCAGCGGTGTCGTTTCTCCTTCATTTAAAGAAGTGCCTTGACCGTGCTTGTGCCAAGACGGCAGCGAATTGAGATGCGTCTCTGCGTTTCTGCACGTCTTGCATCGCCACCCCGCCTTGTGCGCTAGAAAAGCGGCCTTTTCTGAGAGGATTGTTACTCTAGCTTTGCTTTTACTAGGTTAGGCAGCTCGTTCGAAACATGACGCCATGTCATGGGACGAATCGCATCGGCCGGCTTGCCTCCCATCTACTCAGATTCTAGACTTCTAGGATTTCGAGACGGAATGGCTTTGAGAATCAATGAAGTGCTGGGAGGGTCGTGCATGAAGTATGTCGCATCATCTGCCGGTGTGCTCAGGGGCGAATGTTTGCTTTGGAGGTGGCACACCTGCCATGAAGGGTTGGTTTCAAAGGCAAGTCAGTCATGCGCACCGTACTCGGCGGCGCTTGTGTATGCGAGTCCGAAAGTTACTGCTGGCACCAAGGGCTGGTCCTCGAAATTCGACACGTTGCGAGGTCCCGTCTTTGCCGAACGAAACGCTGTGCGAAGGCGATCAGGAGCAACCCAGACGAACTCCATGCCGGCGAGGTCTGGACGGGAATGACAAGAGTGAAAAAGGAACCATGTCCATGGCTGAATGCTGGTCCGGGTCCGGCCATTGACTTCCGACAGGAGCTCAAAGAAGCAGAGAAGGAGTACCGAGGAATACCGAGAAGCGCCGAGAAAGAGCGATCCCGTGAATGGTTGGAAGCTACTACTTGCCGTTTCTGTCCTCCCACAGTGAAACACGGCGACAGAGGGCGTTCCGATAAATGGCGATAGAGGGCGATAGAGGGCGATGCAGAGCGATGCAGCGCACCGCACGGAGAAGAATGCCGCGAGCCGCGAGCCGTGACGCAGTGACACAGTGACGCTGCGGCGCCGTGACGCCTCTCTGTTCCCGAGTGAGTCCTTCCCGTCGTAGGTTGTGCACCCTGTCCGGGTTACAACCACGCGATTCTTGCACTGTGACGGTGCCCGGCCGCAGAAAGGTGACAATTCTGTTAGTCCTGCAATCAATCAGTATGAGGCTGTATTTGTATTTGTGTTGTTTGTTTCTTTTTCCTCGCGCTTTTAAAAACGCTCGCATCTGCTTCGTCTTTCCCACCATGAGCTGAACACCGTATCCAAACTCAGACTGACTTCACCCTGTCGACCATGCGATCGTGTTCCGTCCTTTTGCTGGGACTTGTGTCTCTAGCAGCTGCCTTTCAAAGTCCCCCCTCTATCCACGGTCCGTCGACGAGGGGAACTTCTCGCACATCCAGTCGTGCCTGGAAGCACGTCATCTCCGGCGCGGATGTGAAGGCCTCCAAGAAGTTGGATGGCCAGCTTGAGAACTATGCCCTTCGCGCAAACGTGGTCGATCCATCAAGTCTCGGGGTTGATACGGTCAAGCAATACAGTGGCTATCTCGATGACAGATCTACGGACAAGCACCTGTTTTACTGTGAGCAGAGACGGGCCAGACACAGACAACGACGCAACCTCGGTAAATCAAAATGTTGACCAAGCTAACAGGGTTCTTCGAATCACGGAACGACCCCCAAAACGATCCCGTCATTTTGTGGCTCACAGGTGGTCCAGGGTGTTCCTCCATGGCCGGTCTCTTCATGGAGCTGGGCCCTTCGCATGTCAATTCAGCCGGACAATTGATTCGCAACCAGTACTCCTGGAACAACAACGCTTCCGTCATTTTCCTCGACCAGCCTGTCAACACTGGATACTCGTACAGCAATTCTGCCGTCTCCACAACGGCAGCAGCAGCAAAGGACGTCTACGCTCTCATGACTCTGTTTTTCGAACAGTTTCCCGAGTACGCCAAGCGAGACTTCCATATTGCCGGCGAGTCGTATGCTGGGCATTACATACCAACTTTCGCTTCCGAGATTCTTTCTCATAAAGATCGCAACATCAACCTCAAGAGCGCCCTGATTGGGAACGGACTCACCGATCCGTACACCCAGTACGCCGCCTACCAGCCCATGGCATGCGGTCAGGGAGGTCTCAGCGCCGTGCTGGATCAGCAAGCTTGTCAGGCCATGGAAAGGGCGATTCCCGCATGTCAGCAGGTCATCAAAGCCTGCTACGATGGCGACCAAGGCGCATGTGTCGATGCCGGCGACTATTGCGATGGGCCGATGCTCGACCCGATCCAGAACTCGGGCATGAATGTCTACGATCTCCGCAAACCGTGTGTCGGGGGCGGCCTCTGCTACCGCGAGATGAACTGGATCCAGACTTGGTTGAACAAGGGGGAGGTCATGCAGGCCCTCGGGGTTGAAGTTGATGGTTTCGCCACCTGCAACCTCGACACCAACAGGGACTTTCGGACGGCCGGTGACTGGTACCTTCCCATCCAGAGGTTTGTCCCGGAGCTTCTGAGCCAGATACCTGTCCTCATCTATGCCGGCGACTGCGACTACATCTGCAATTGGCTTGGCAACCAAGCATGGACGAATGCCCTGGAATGGCCCGGCCGTGGCGCCTTCAGCCGGGCCTCGACTGCCAAGCTTAGGGCAGCTTCCGGCAGGATCTACGGCGAGATCAAGCATGCCAGCGGCCTTGCCTTTCTTCGCGTTTACCAAGCCGGGCACATGGTCCCTTTCGACCAGCCCGAGGGTGCCCTGGACCTTGTGAACCGTTGGATTCGGGGAGAATGGTCCAAGTGATGAACTGCTCGGTTCGTCTTTTGTTCAAAAAAAAAATAGACTGAAAAAAAGACATAAGCCGTGGCGTCGACGGGGGAATCGAGGGAAGGAGCAACATCTTCTGACTAGATGAATGCACCAACAAGAACTGCAGTGACTGGGTAGACACGTAGCGGCTTTGCCGATGAAAATGCCGGGACTGGATGGTCCTTTTCATTTTTTCCTTGTCTCGTAGTCCACACCAGTCAAAATCGACGTCGCGTTCAAATTGATGACGTTTGCATTGGTGGACTAGATACTCCGTGCCCTTGCTCCACGGGAGTCAGAAAAAAAGTGAAGAAGGAAAAATAAAAAATCAATTTCACTGCTACATCTACGATGCAGAATGTGGCATCAAGGAAAGACGGCGGCGACTAAATTGACAACGTACTCGGCCCAGCTCTCTCCCAGGACGTCAATATGGTAGCCATCCCTCACTCAATATGCTTAAGCCACCTCAGCCCCCTTATTGCAGTTTCGATCCTCTCGAGAACATCAGTGTTTTTCTTTTTCTTTTTCTCTTTATTTTTCTCTACGCTTAATGAACTAACTTTCTTCCTTCTCGATACATCTCGTTCCCCAACCCTTACGTACTCGTTGCAGTATCCTCGGAGCCAATCTGCGCAAAACGCTGCAGGCGCTCTCCCTTGACTGAATTGCCCTTGGAGTTGCTCATCTTTGTCTGTAGAAGAAGAACCCAAAACAAAAAAAAAATCAAAAGGTCAGACATGTTCTGTTCAAGCCGTGGTGGTTTGGGAGAGGTGCCAGCCAACATACACAGAGCTCCTTGTGGGGGTTATTGGCTATACGGATCTGCCAGCCGTTGCCGGCGCCGAGGAGAGATTTGACGAGCTGCTTACAGTGCTGAATGATTCAAACAGTGTCAATGAACCGCTCGAACTTGTCGTCAATAGAAAAAAAATGCTGCCATAAAGGGAAGAAGAAAAAAGAAAAGGAAAAAAGAAAAAAAAAGAAAAAAAAAAGAAAAAAAAAAGAAAAAAGAAGAAGAAAAAAAGAAAAAGAAGCTACGTACTCGCAAGACCAAACAAATGGCAACCAGTCGGTCGCGGAATGAAGGATACGGCTCCTAGCCGCCTTCGGATCCGCACCACGACGGAAGTTGGCTGTGTCCTTGCTGCGACTGGATGGCAGATTCCTATAATAGGATGCTTTAGCTTTCTTGACGGCAGACAGGCAGGCAGGCCGTGTGCCCAACGCCGACTCACCAAGATTTGCCATGATATCCACTCAAATACCTGATCGCTGGGGACCTGGCCCAGGACTTTCTTCTGCTGTAGCGCGATGTCGGGAGGAAGCGCGATGGGCTGGTCAAGACGATCGAGGCCGTCATCCTGCTCGCTCGCGCTCGCGCTCCGTGAAGCGACCCTAGCTCTCTCCTCTTTCGAAAGGACGGCCCTCCATTCCAAGATGCAAGACCAGTCACAGATGGCTTCGAAAACTTGCTTCACCGCTTGGACTTTATCGCACTGTGACGAAGGAAAGCTTGGGTCAGTGCTGGGGAATGAGCAGTCCTTGGTAGGCTTCTGATGGAGTCGAATGAGTTGATTGAGACTGATCTTCGCATTCTCGGCGTTTTCGCAAAGATTCTGGAATTTCCGCGTCGCTGGCTCCTTGCTCGTGAGAAATATGGCCTTGATATGTGGACTCAGCCGCGTTGGGTCCACGGGAGTCTTGATGATACGCTTCTTGTCAGCGCGGCGGAAACTCTCGAGGTCCTCAAGTTCCTCGCGCCTGGCTTGCTTGACTGCGTGTCGGGCTCCGTCTGGTGTGACTGGGCGCTGGGGCGACGAGTCTTGTCCGCTGCAGCATGAGGCGCTCTGCTGTGATCCTGCTCCATCGTACAGTGCTCGCTGTTGAAAATTGTCGACGGCGAAGCTCCCGGTCTGATCTTGCAATGGAGACTCGAGCTCCTCTGTTTTTCCCGACATGTCATCACTTGGCCGTGCATGAAGTACGTCAACTCTCTCATCTCATCCCAAAGCGGTCTAACTCTTGCCATCACTTACTCCCACCCAGATGAATCGATGTCGTGTACTCCCGCTTCCTCGAAGAATGAGTCATCGCCGTTCCAACTCGGATCGTTGGTGGAAAAGTCGGGAAATGGCAAGGCAATGCCCACGTCCATCCGCCTTGGGCTCCATCGATGCAAGAAGTCCGGAAAGGCATCTGTCTTCCACATGGTCGAGTTGTCCACATCCGTCTCTCCAGTGAGAGGCTCATCTGCTGCCGAGCGAATCGTCATCCTCTTTCCTCGATATTCATAACGTTTTGAGACAAGTCTTCGTTTTCTCTAGACTTTCTCAGAATCAACGACATGGCCCATTTTTAAGACTCCGAAGACTCGAAGGAGCCATGGTCGAACGATGATGGCAAGGAACAAAGTCCAGAGTCTTGCGGTCAAACGATGGTCCCGAGCCATTGCCGGAGGAAATGATTGTAGGGGGCATTCACATGTTGCCTCCCAGGAGGCTCGGGAGGAGACGGGCCAGCGCGAACGCACTTCACCCAACGGGCGGCTGGCTGACCATGTCCATTTCTCAAACAAATCGTGGACAACAGTCGGCCATGGTCGTGAATGTTGGTCTTGCAGGTCAAGGAATCAACCTCGTCTTTTGCTTTATGGGTCCGCTTTTCGAACAAACGATCGCATACTCCGTACATGTATGCAAATTGGCAAGAAGTTGTCCGTCTGTACGTACTTCGTGATGGGTGCGGAGCATCATGTTCCGCCAGTAGGATGTTCTGCTTTGTTTTGTCCGACTCAAGCTGGCTTTGACAGGACCATTTCGTCATCAAGCGTCTACAGTACGTAAAGACGTAACAATCGCCGGCCGGCTGCCCGCAGGCCGCTCTTTCCGAATCTCCCATTACCACACCACACTGTGTTGAATTGGACAGTAGACCTAGACAGTAGCAGCCGAGTTCCACTTTTTCCACTCATCCTTGTGCAGCTGGCCATTGGTGCGGATTTCGATGGACCATCCATGCAACCGCCATCGCCGGTTAACCGCATGGGGCTTTGCCCAAGTTACAGTCCGGAGCACGAGCACAAGCACAAGCACGAGCACAAGCACGAGCACGAGCACAAGCACGGCGCCTTGCCGTCCACCATTTCCATGTCCAAAGAAAACCCTGGGAGCCGAAAGGAGCACCGTGTGCGCTGGGGATGGGGGACAAGACAGCGCAGAGAGCCTGCAAAGCCGACGTCGGCCGCTACGAACCCCGAGAGGATATTTACAGCCTGGGCTGGTATGCAGACGGCTGCTGGGATACAAGTTCCAAGTTCCCAGCTCCACGCGCGTCTTTATCTTGTTTGATCTGCGTGCATCTGATCTGCGAGTGGCCGTCCAAACGACTTTTTATTTCTATTTCTATTCTAATTTTATCACGAGATACCTTCCATATACTTTTTTTTTTTTTTTTTTTTTTTTTTTTTTTTTCACAAACAAGTTGCCTTGGCTCATCTAACGCTCGAAACACCTGCCATGACCATGACACATGTTGCCGACGACAAAGGGAGCGGCGGCTCGCTCGACGAGCCCCAAGGCATCATTGTCCCAGAGTCGCCGGTGCCTTCGAAAAACCCCGAGCTTCATTTACAGAACGATGATGTCTTTGATGACGACGAGCAAAATGTCACATGTCCTTCGCACACGACGGATACACGCCTCTTGATGAAAATTGATCTTCATGTGATTCCTTTCCTCTGCATCATGTACTTGCTGGCCTTTCTTGGTCAGTTCTTTTCACCTTGATCTTCATCGCCATCTCTCCCTTGTTCTCTTTTCACAATGGCCTCTCGCGTGACCTGGACCCTCTCCCTGTCAACGATAACTTGACTTGACCGGTCATGTGCTGATTCGGACTTGTCAACAGACAGAGTCAACATCGCCAATGCCAAGATCTACAAAATGTTGGAAGACCTAGACATGGCAAGTCAGCCATCAAAGTATAATACGGCCATTGTCATCTTTTTTGTGCCCTATGTCATTTTTGAAATTCCGTCCAATATCCTGATGAAAAAGTTCAAACCCTCCACGTGGCTGGCACTCAATATGTTCCTGTTTGGCTTCACCACCATCATGCAGGGCTTGGTTCAAAATTATTCTGGTTTGCTGGCAGCGCGCTTTTTTCTCGGTCTGTTTGAGACGGGCATGTTTCCGGGCGGTAAGTGCCAAGTGCCCAGCGAATGATGCTTGATTTGCCCTGAGAGAGTTTTCTGCCCCATGCCACACACGACCTCTTTCAAAAAAAAAAAAAAAAAAAACAGGAGCTGAAGGAGGACATTCTCCGGGAACAGCATTCTACTTGATTGGCATGTGGTACCGTCGACATGAGGCCCAGCGGAGGTACTCATTCTTCTTCAACAGCACCACGCTGGCCGGCGCTTTTGGAGGACTCCTCGCCGCCGCCATTGGCAACATGAGTGGGCTGCGAGGATACAATGGGTGGCGCTGGATCTTCATCATCGAAGGCGGCCTCACCGTCCTCGTCAGCTTCATTTTTTACTTCTTGCTCCCCAACTTTCCCGAGCAGGCGACCTGGCTGCAAACCAGCGAGCGCGCCTACGTGGCTGCCAAAATCCGCCTCGACCAGGGCAGGGCGGGCCTGGATCGGAAGATGACCCTCGGCGACGTCGGCAGAGTTTTCAAGGACTACAAGGTCATTCTCGGCGGCCTGATGTACTTTGGCCTCATCGTCCCCGCCTATGGCTACGCCTACTTTGCACCATCCATCATCAGCGGCTACAGCTCCGGTGCTACCCAGACCCAGCTGCGCAGCGTTCCGCCGTGGGCCGTCGCCTTTGGTTTTTCCATGATGTGCGCCTTTGTTTCCGACAAGCTGAGGCATCGCATGGTGTTTGCCATTATCCCTATCGGGATTGCCATTGCAGGATTCTCCATATTGCTCGCCGTCCATGACAATACCAACGTGCAGTACGCTGCCCTCTTCTTGGCCGCCATGGGCGCGTACACGGCCATGCCGATCATCGTGTGTTGGTTCAACATGAACTTGGGTGGCCATCATCGCCGGGCCGTGGGCAGTGCCTGGCAAGTCGGATTTGGCAATCTCGGGGGCATCGTGGCCGCCTTTGTCTTTGAGCAGCAGAAGGGCTCCAAGGCCGACTATGATGTTGGATATTCCTCTTGCATTGGATTCTGCTGCCTCTCCATCCTGGCTTGCTGCGCCTACGGGTTCAGCTGTTGGAAGGCGAACAGAGACCGTCGCAATGGCAGACACGGCATGGAACACTTGACGGAAGAACAGAAAAGCGAGCTGGGAGATTTGAGTCCCAGCTATCGCTATTTATTATGATATGATGACGTTTATAGAGACATGCTTCAAACATGCTTCCAAAACCCTGTTTCTTCAAGCCTTTGAAGAAGTAAATATTTTTCGGCACTGGTATGAAGTGAGACATGAACGTTTTCGCTTTCTTTGTTATGGTGGCATGTATGTAACGAACACTATTACGTGGACGATTTGTGCATGATTGCTCTCAGTGCCAGTAGACGCGCCAGGAGGACAATCCAAAGCTCGAGGGGCTCGGGTAAAGATTCAAGACAAAATTGGATCTAACAATTGGTCCTGAATCTCCTTCTCCTCCTCCTTCTTCTTGCTTGATATTAAACAAAAGACGGGGGGTTTTTTTTGGCATAAAGAAGGTGTCGTGGTCGGCTGCGCGAATCACGAAGCGCAGCCGGCTTCGGCAAATCCCCCCACCACAGGGCAATTGCCGGGACCCGGTTTCGGATACGACCTGCGCAGCCCAATGACATATGTATGTAACATGTGTTTGCCGTCTTTTCCATTCTCCACCAAACGCGCTCTTCTGGCCAAGAGTGAATTGCTCTTGCATCTGTCCGCCTCAAGCCGTAGGAAACCGAGCTCGCTGTGAGCTGTCTGGGGAACCTAATATCGTTTGCTGGCAAGGCAGAAGATTTCTTCTCTCTTTCTTCGATACGCACTGGGCACCTATCCTGGACAGTTGGTACCTACTACCTACCTACCCACCTGCATACCTCTGCTATATACCACTGGGACAGGTTGGTTAAGGATATGGCTTCTGAGGCTGTAGTTCGACATGCCCGACGCGCAGGTACGTTTGGCTATGAACTGTCCAATCATCCCTTTTTTTTTTTAAAAAGAAAAATAAGTTTACAAGGGATTTGTGGAAGTGAGGCAAAGGGGTTTCTTTATTATTTCTTCAAAATTATTCTCATAACATATCCATTGCTCAAATGTTCATCTACGGGTATACTTCGCATGCTGTGCTTAGACGCTCCCGTGATTCTGGAGCTCATTCACGCCCTGGCGCTGTACGAAAAAGAGCCCGAAGCCGTCGAGGCCACGCTCGAGACCATCGAGAGCACCGTCGCCTTTGCTCCGCCCGATTCCGGCGGTAACGATGCGAGCGCTCCCGAGACGGAGCCAATCACGCCCTTCAGGCCGTCGCGCTGCCTGCTTTTGTTCGGTCCGGGGGGCGAGGCTGTGGGAATGGCGCTGTACTTTTACAATTACAGCACCTGGCGGGCCAGACCTGGTATTTACGTCGAAGACTTGTTCGTTAAGCCTTCGGAGCGGGGTCGAGGCTACGGGAAGAGGTTGCTGGTCGAGCTGGCCAGGCAGGTAGTTGCCATGAAGGGCGGGAGGCTGGACTGGGTCGTCTTGAAGTGGAACGAGCCGAGCATCCGGTTTTACGAGAGCATTGGAGCCAAGCCCATGGACGAATGGCTGGGCATGCGTGTCGAGGGATCCAGTTTGGAAAAGCTGGCAAGGCTTCTGGACTGAAGGTTATTCTCGACGCTTTCTGAATTAAATGAGCCAGGCTTCCCATCGGACCTCGCCGGGTTTGGAAATGTGAGGGGGCCGGGATGGAGGACCCTTTCACTTGTCGGTGGTCGATATCTCGTGTATCTTGTGACCTTTGGCATCCACACCTTCAAAGATGTGCATCTGGGTCTCGGTGGGTGCAGGCAGCTTGGGCGTAACACGCCCCCAATCGAGGCGGTACTGGAGCGTGTTGGGATCTTGCTCCATGACTGGCGTGAGCTGCCACGTCCGCTTGTAGCTTCTTCGAAACCATCGATCTGAAATGGACCGGCTGCGCGGACGTCCGGCGTAGGGACTCGAGTCGGACTGTCCCGTGCGTCGCTGCCATGCCAATGTCGTTGGTTTCTCAGCCATTTCCGCGGGACCTGTGGCGTAAGGCTCCCAGTTCCAGCGCCGCCCGTACTTTTGCGTTGGCCCAGTCTGAGTCGGCTTGCCTGCCGGGTGAGCACGCCTCCGAGGAATGGACCACTCGCCCTGGACCTGGCCGTCGGCGCCCAATCGCTGCAGGAGCTGCCACTCGCCCTTGCCCAGGGGAGGCATGATCTTGTCCGCCATTCTTCTCCAGAAATGAGCTCGTCTCGCCGTTATGAGCACAGCCGCAGGCGGCTGCCCCCAAATGCTAGTCTTGGGGACGAACTGGTCTGGCTCGAGGGACTTGCCAACTTGCACAGGCCAGCTCGTCGCTCCCTTGGTGTCCTGCTGCTGTTGCTTCTGGGAGCGCGCAATCTTCAGTAGCTTTGGCTGATCCCATTTTTCGAAGAAGGCATTCTTCGATGTACGCTTCCCGGCCGGCTTCGTGTCTTGGTCTCGCGCGAGCGAGGGTTGCGGCTGGTCATGAGGACTAGCTGTCCTTTGTCCGGCCTCGTCTAGCAACGTCTCGAGAGCCTGCGAATTGTCCGGTCCCTGGGGCCTGACCAGCTGACTCATGAGCTCTCGTCGTCGTTTCCCCGATCTGCCAAATCCCTTCAAAATCAAGCGTCCCATGGCAACTTTGTCGCCGCTGTTGGCGGCCCGCAAGGTTCGCAACGAGGTCCTCGCCTTGGAGAGGCGTTTCTTGGTGAGCATTCCATCCTTGCGACCTGCATTGAACCTCGACCGGATGCTCGAGTCGACTGTGGCCCGGAAAGCTGGCGGAAGATAGGAAGCTTCCCGCAGAAGGTGGCGGTAGAGATGGAGCGGCGAGAGTGCTTGGGGAAGAATATAAGCCGGGCTGGGCATTACGGGCGCCGGGGGGGGAGTGGGGAGACCACTGGAGTATTTCAGGGCTCGGACAGGAATGGTGAGTGCAATTCGTAAGCAGTGGCACTCGAGCGAGCATCAGGGAGCATCAGGTAAGTCCTCCAATGCTGCCCTTGGCGAGAGAGAACTGTATGTGTGTACATGCACTGAATCGCACAACAGTAGTAGTTGTCTTGAATCAATCAATTTCTTCAAGCCATGCAGTTATTTTATTGGCCCGAAGGCACTTTAGCGGTAGCCCCACTTGCGAGCACACAAGGAGACGGCTGGCGACGCGAAATATACGCGTTCACGAAACAGACACGTCTCGCTTGATGATCTTTGCAGTGCATGTAATATGTCACGGCCTCGCGCGTCTCATGCATACAGATTTGCAGGCCAGGACAAAGCCTGAGGGCGCATGGTGCGGCCTCCTTCGCCAAAGGGGCAAGAGAGGGGGAAAAAGTCAGAGCTGTATTTTGCTGTGTACGTACATGGCATGCACAGAGTTACTCATGCACGTGTGTGAGTGCCTGCCGTCTCTGGATACGTACTGTGCACTACCAGTCGGCGCGATGGCTGTGAGGAAAAAAAAAAAAAACTTTGATTGAAGACAGTCTGCACAGAAAGATAAGATCCTTCAATTCTATGACAGAACAGGGAGAAGAAAAACTTGAAGAGAGTAAATAAAAAGGTCCGAATTGCTCTTGTTCCCTTGTCTGTCTGTCTGGTGCCTGCCTGCCTGCCTTCCTTCCCTGACCCCGTTTGATTGACGAGTGGCATTCCGTCTTCTTTTCCAAGCCCCTCCCTCTCCGCTGTTCCTCTTCCCGCCGCTCCCCTCGTCCGAGCCTAAACGCTTAATTACCACGGCGCTGCCCTGCCAATGTAGACGACCAATCCACTTGCTCCGCCGTTCGTTTCGCCTGCATTTCACATCCCAAGCCGACCTTTCAACTGCCTCGTCGTCTTTGCCTCCTTGTCGTCGTCGTCGTCGTCGTCGTCGTCGTCGTCGCCCCCGAACACGCCTCGACTCGAGTTGACAAGGACAGCAGCTGGGCGTGGTACTTGAGGCTGGTCCGTTTCGCCCGCCACGATAGCATTGCCGTGCAGCGCGACGGCCCCTAGACCGTGCCTTCTTTAAGTCTGCAAACGACCGCCTCATCAACGCCACCACCCAACAGCCACAAGATGCCTTCGGCGTCCCAATCGTCGCAGCAGTCCTTCTCCATGAGTCAACAATCGCAGCCCAGGCCCAGCGCCCCCTTCCATCAGGGCTTCAATGGCGCTGACGGGCCGCAAATTTACTCGGTGAGTTGCTGCAAGCTGCTTCGTGATTCCAACCACCGATCAATGCCGCGCACGAATGCTCAGCTCACGCGCTCTCTCGCCTAGGCCTCTTATTCAGGTGTAGACGTGTACGAGATGGAGGTGAACAGCGTGGCCGTCATGCGAAGAAGACACGACTCGTGGCTCAACGCCACGCAGATACTCAAAGTCGCCGGCGTCGAGAAGGGCAAGCGGACCAAGATTCTCGAAAAGGAGATACAGACTGGCGAGCATGAAAAGGTCCAGGGTGGCTACGGCAAATATCAGGGTACCTGGATTATGTTCGAGCGGGGAGTCGAGGTCTGCCGCCAGTACGGCGTCGAGGAGGTCTTGCGGCCGCTCTTGACATGGGATATGGGCCAGGACGGCGGCGTCGCTGGCCGAGGCGACTTCAACACGCCCACAAAGGAGCAGGCCATGGCCGCCCAGCGCAAGCGCCTGTACAACTCCAGCACCGACGGCCGACCCAGTGGCATGTCGGGCACCTTCTTCAAGAACATCTCGAGCACAGCCTCGCATGCTGTTGCCGCCATCAGCAAAGCCCGTTTCGACTCCCCGGGTCCCAGGAGCCGCAACGGCCCAACCCGCGCCCCCAGCTTCACCCGGCAGCCATCAATGCAGAACGGCGACGAGTTCCCCGCCAACTCACAGCAAAGCTACAGTTCCGACTATGCGCCGCAGCAAGCCGACTCGGCCTACTCGACGCAGCCAGCAGCCGCCGCCGCCGCCGCCGCCGCCGCCGCCATGTCAGGCATGCCCGACAACGAACCTCCCAGAAAACGCCAGAGGGTGACCATGACCCCAGCCGACAGCTTTGGCGCATACGGCCAGAATGCGGATGTGTACGCCGCCGCGTTCCCCGGCTCTCCTACCGAACCCAATGAGTCTTTCATGTACACCCAGAGCGCCATCAATGACCGTGCCCCAGATGAGGAGGGCCTTGGTCCCTTGCCTCCCTTACCTTACGAGATGTCATCCGACGTGGAATCGAAGCGCGGGATTCTCATGGGCCTGTTCATGGACTCGTCGGCCACCGACGCATCGAAACTCGACATGCTACGCAAGCTCAACCCTGCCGAGCTTGACATGCCAATCGATGCGCAGAGCCACACTGCCCTTCATTGGGCAGCCACGCTGGCCCGCATGCCACTGCTCCGAGCCCTGATAGCGGCCGGGGCATCGCCGTACCGGGTCAACGCCTCTGGAGAGACGGCGCTGATGCGTGCCTGTCTGGTGACCAACTCGATGGACCAGGGTTCTTTTCCCGACCTGCTCGAGGTCTTGGGCGGCACGGTAGAGTCCAGGGATCTCAAGGGTCGGACAGTGCTCCACCATATCGCCGTGACTAGTGCCGTCAAGGGCCGCAACGCTGCCAGCCGATACTATCTCGAGAGTCTCCTGGAGTGGGTTGTCCGACAGGGAAGCGCCCCCAGCAGCCAGACCAACGGTCATGTGTCCAGCAGCTCCCAGTCCATCAATCCCAAGATGGGCATCGCTCGTTTCATGAGCGAGATTGTCAATGCCCAAGACAGCTCAGGAGATACCGCGTTAAACATCGCCGCCAGAATTGGCAACAGGAGCATCATCTCCCAGCTGTTCGAGGTGGGAGCAGATCCCGTCATCGCCAACCGCGTTGGACTGCGGCCTTTGGATTTTGGCATTGGCGTTGAGAATGCCGAGACCAAGACCAAGACCAACGGCGAGACTCCAGCAGACAAGACGGGCACGAGCGGATCAAGTCAGCGCACGCGGGAGAACAGCAACGACATCATCGCTGGTAAGTGTTGACGTGGTGAAAGCTGCTCCCCCCATGGGCCCGGCGATTTGACCAAGGCTGACCTTTTCTCCCAAACGCCTCGCAGCAATTACTCATCTCCTGGACGAGACTGGTACGGCGTTTCAGCAGGAAATGAAGTCCAAGCAGAATTCGCTGGATACGTTGCATTCCACTCTACGCATAACGTCTGCGCATCTCGGGGACGCCCGGCGCAGCATCGAGCAGCTTGCCGAAAGTGTCAAGAAACAACAGCTCGCTCGACAAAAGGTGGCCAACCTTGCCCACGCCCGTGAAGACGAGCAGCTGCGCTTGCTCAACGAGCAGTCACGCTCCAACCAGCCCGACGCTTCGACATCGTGGGAGACGGAGCTGTCGGCGATGCTCGAGGCCGCCGAAGAGTCCTCAGCCAGCGGCGGAGGAGGTGTCGGGAGCGAGGGCATGCTCCCCTCGGCGACAGTGTTGCGTGCTCGCATCCGCGCCATCGAGGCTCGTCGCGACGTGACTCGCAAGATGGTGCAGGCGCTCAAGGGTCGGAGCCGGGAAGTCGAGATCAAGTATCGTCGCGTTGTGGTTTTGTGCACGGGCGTGCCCGAAGCCGATGTCGACGCTGTCGTCGATGGCCTCCTCAAGGCCGTTGAGAGTGAGCGAGACGAGCTTGACGTTGGCCGCGTCAGGCGATTCCTGGGTGGCGTGGAAGGCGTGGTTCACTAGCGATTGCCACGAGGCCGCATTTATCCCAGGCGAGGTATTTTGTCCTGAGAGAGTTTTTTCTCATTGTGTTGTGCGTGTTTTGATATCCCTTGTCATCTCTCTCTCTCTCTCCCTCCCCTTCCCAATTTTCTCTTCTTTCTCGGATCTTTGTCTTTCAGCGCAACTTGACTTTGAGACTGGCGGAATTGGTCATTATGGGAATCTTTTCCTCTCCATTGTCTTTTCCTACCTCTACTGCATCTTCATCTTTTCTTTTCCCGGTTACAGAGTATACGTTTCAGGTTTTCACTTTGCGATGTGGGCGTACTGCTACTCCGATGTGGCAATGTCCTTGTAGGTACCCTGCTTGTGTATGCTGTAGATAAAAAAAAAACTTGTTTTCTTGGGTATGTCAGGGGCTCGTTCATTCATTGCCTGCTCTGTGTGTGTACGTGTGTGCGTGCGCGCGCGTGTGTGTCATGGGATAGAAAGCAGGAGGATCTCACCCATTTTTAAGAATGGCATATACTCGTTTGTGAGACACAAGCACAGTCTCGAAACTTTCTTAATGAGTCTCTGGGCCTAACTCATAATCATACGTTTTCGATGGACTTGTCGAAAAGGCACCTTGTTTCTTTTCGCTGACTTGAGTGTCGGGTGTGCAGAATGTGTCTAGATTTGAATCTCATCATGCTTGACGTCCCTTCTCCCCCAAAAAAGATCCAACGCCATGCCATGCAAACATTTTACATACACATCAGTGAGGCCGCATCTATGCTGAGTGAGGAGCCAAGGAGATGAGAGAAACGCAAAGGCAAGGTAAGAAAAAGCAAAACCATGACGCCGGGAACCAAGTCTAGACATTCGCCTATACGTCTCAGAAGAGGGGCAAAAAAAAAAAGGTGCTTTTCACACAGAAGCCCCTTGCCGATAAACGCCTTCCCACCTCTGCTCCAAACGGCCAATCTTGCTGCGCAGCTGGCCAATCTCGCCGTCGAGCTCGTCGACGTTTCTCGACAGGGCACCGACCTCTTCGAATCGCCGGGCGCCCGAGGCGGAGCGAATCATGTCGTCGACGAGGAACTTTTGCTCCTCCAGCACAGCCAGTCGCTCCCTAAGATCCTTCTCCTCCGTCTCGAGCTGGGTAACGACGGTGCTGGCGTCGCTCGAGGCCGTGTCGGACGGGAGCTCCGAATGGCGCAGGCTCGAGGCCGACAGGGACGGGGCCGCGCCGAGACGCGACGACGACGAGGGCGAGGATCGGTGCCGCAGGAGGTGCGGCAGACTCTTGAGCGGGAGCATGTTTGTGTGAAGGAAGCTGCTCGAGTAGGCGTACACGGCCTGCTGGAGCCTCGACTGCGTGGGGCTTTCGGTCTTGAGGTCGCGCATCCGCTTGGCCGCTTGGCCGTACTTGCCGAAGCTGTCTATGAGGCGTTTGCGGATCTTGGCTGCTTCTTGGATCTGCGCATGCGTCGGAGGCGGCTTAGACAGGTCCATCTCCCCGTTGGGGAGACTCGGCGGCTGCAGGGCCTGGAGCACTCGGTGGAATGAGGGCAGTAGCTGGCGGATGCCGCGTTCGAACTGGCGCAGCGTCTCGTAGGCTCTCTGATCGGCTGGCTTGTGGGACAGGGACGCTGTGAAATCCCGACTCGAGAAGATGGTGTGGTTGCAGTCGCGGCACATTCGTATGTCGAGCACGAGGTAGTCCGTGTCTCCCCCATTGGCTTGCGTCTTTTCTGCCGTGGCCTTTGACGGAGCTGTGGTTTCCCCTCCCATCGCTGGCGTTAGCCAAAAGCGTTGCAAATCGTCATGCGGCTCTCGCCGGACAGAGACGAAGGGATGGTAATGTGTCATGTTCTTACAGTGAGCTGCCACATTGAGGCTGACTTCCGAGGAGCAACCTGTGGCCGCGTCCGCACAGACAACGCGGCCGCAGATTCGACAGTGATGCCGACGAAACGTCCACGAGCCAAACTCCTGATGGCAGAATGGACAGTGTGGGACTTTTTCGTCGTCCTCCCACGTCACCACGCTTTGCTCCAACAGTTTTCTCGTGTTTTTCTGGCCTGCGAGTGTTGACACGGGCGAGAGGATCGACCCGTTTTGCGACGGCATTTTATCGGGTGGATTGACCAGGAGCCTCGTCAGCCTCGTCAAGCGCTTTTCTAGCCTCGAGACCTCGAGGTTGTGCCGTTCCACCTTTCTCTTTCTCATGGCTGAGAACATGTCCGTGTGGTCCACGACGGCTCCGTTATGATCATTGTATCCGTCCCTCGATTTGTAACAGGTCTCGCAGACTCTCGCCCAATAACCCCGTACCGGTTCGTGGCTGGCACTCCTGCTCAGTTTCATCTGGTACATGGTGTGTTCCTCGCAGAACAGCCGCCCGCAGTGTCGACAGTTGATGTTGCCGCTCATGGGACCCAGCCGTTTTCCACAAGCAGGGTCCGTGCACAAATCGTAAGTCGTTGATCTTTGCCAGTGGCTTCGCGTGATGAGGTCGTCGGGATCGATGGGATCATCCATGACGAGTTTCCCCGTGGCTGCGGCTGCGGCTCCGGCTCCGGCTCCGGCTCCGGTGGGCGCAGGGATTGGCTGGGACTCGTTTGACTCGAAAACCTCGAGACCTCGTAATTTCTGGTTGATGAGAGACAAAGGTTGGAAGCGCTTGGCTTTCAGAACCTGCTTGTCGAACCACGTCTTGACCTCATCCTGGGCAGCCTCGGGCAGCTCTTGGTGGTTGTCGTCGATGTGCCGGTTGAGCTGGAGCAAAGTCACCTGCAGCACACAAGTAAGCCCTCGCGTTAGACATTAGGTGTTTGTGATTTTTTTCCAGCAGCTCGAGAGCGCGCACCATCTCCTCGTTACATATCGGGCAGACAAGGGACGTTGCGTTGGTTGCACTGCTTTTGGACTGGGCCCCAACGCTGATGCTGGCGCCGATATCCCGGCTGAGTTCAGGCAGACTCCCGCTGGCTGGCGGCGACAGCGACACCGACCCCAGTGACACGGTGCTGCTCTCGGACGGCGGAAGCGGACTCGATGATCGAGGTGCTGACGGGGGAGTAGGAGGCGCAAGGCCTTTGCCGCTGCCGAGGATGCGGCCTCCCCCGAGCTTTCGCCCAGACATGGCGGCGAAAGGGCGGTCTTTATGTCGACGGAGAAGGTGGTGAGGCGATGTGAACGGATGTGAGACGGACGACCTGGCGTGGTCGAGCCACGTGCCCAGGGATGGGTTGAAGCTCTGTGTCTTGCATTGAAGGGCAACTGCGTGAGTCCGTCGTGACTGACGTCGGACGGAGCCCGCCCCGCCCCGCCCCGCCCCGCCGTTCTGGGGTTTGCCATGGCGGGGGGGGATCGAGTGCTGCAAGTACATCGTACTGGCCCTGCCGCTTCCGCTGCCTCTTCCTTCATCCGTCCTTCACCCCCCATCAAGCCATCATGTCCGTTCTCCGCCTACGGCCTCTGCCGGTCTAGACCTCATTTCTTCTTCAGCTCTCATGGCCCGCCAGTTTCCAGAGGTGCAGCCCGGTGGCAGCCTCATTCTGGCCTGGCAGATCAAAGACAAGAAGGTCCTCATTGTCGGCGGCGGCGAGGTATGTTTACTCACATATCTGCCCAAGGGAATTAATTCTCCGACCCAACCAGAACCGTTTCCCTCTCTTTCTATCGGTTTTCTTGAATTTCAATTTATTTCTAAACAAGAGATTCAGGTTGCAGCCGGCCGAATTCTCAACTGCCTGAACGCCGATGCCAGCGTAGTTGTCGTCTGCCCATCATCGGGCCTCAATCCTGAAGTCGCTTTCCGCGTGGCCCAGAAACAAGTTACCCATATCGATCGAGTCTTCGAGCCGTCAGATCTGGAAGGCGCTGAAATGGTCTTGGTCGCCGTCGACGATCCCCTAGCTTCCACCGCCATCTGGAAGCTGTGCAAGGAGAAGCGAATACCTGCCAATATTGCCGACGTGCCCCCCGAGTGTGATTTCTATTTTGGCAGCATGCACCGCGATGGGCCCCTCCAAATTATGGTCAGCACCAATGGCAAGGGTCCAAGATTGGCCGCTTCTGTGCGCAAGTTCATCGCCGGCAAATTGCCGAGGAATGCAGGCAAGTCCATCGAGTCCATCGGCTTGCTAAGATCGAGGCTGCGCTCGCTTGCGCCTAATGACAACGATGGACCCAAGAGGATGCGATGGTAAGCACTCGCCGTTGGTGCATAAAAATGACAGTGCCAAGGCTTGCCCTGACCATAATTCGCTCTTCAGGATGATTCAAGTCAGCGATACCTACAAATGGGACGAGATGTGTGATTTGACCGTGGAGGACATGGACAATCTTCTCCTTTTTTATCCTGCCAACAAGGTACCGTCTTTCGACATCCTGCTGGCCCTGCGGGGCGGCAAACATGTTCAGAATCTCGACGTGTTTGAAGGCTCGTTTGGCTTCAGCGTCGGAGCATAAGTTGAATGCCAACTGTCGAGATTGCGGCACGTAGATAGATGCAAGTACACGCTTGCATGTCTTAGGCGTGCTTATGTGGCAGGTAAAGCATCATGACATCAAATCTGTATGGTCTGGTATCGTCGTCCATGGCTCTTTGCAGCAATCGACACGCTTCAATGTACCTCTTGGATGCGATTCACTATGTCAGCGTGGAGCTATCGCGGATAGAACCAGCACGGGCTCTTTGTTGCCTCGGCGGATTCTGACCTCCAGGCAAGCCCGACGGGGCTGGCTGGCCATTCAGAATGGAGTGAGATTCTGGACCATTCACTTTGGCCTTGTTGACGGATTATTGGAAGTGAGGTTTGCTCATCAACACCTTCTCATCAGCTTCCGTGCGTTCAGAATGCTGTAGTACAGAATGCTATAAGCGTTCTGTTCCTATTTGTCCGCAGTCAAATCAGGTCTAATCACGTTTCGACAGCTCGTGTGGCGGGCCTCTTGTGAAGAGTGCTCTAGAGGCAATTTGATGCCTTAGTCAGCACAAAACCTCAGAGAGTTTTCAAGAAATGAAAAAACAATAAAAAAACAACGATCTATCAAAAAAAAAATTGAAGTATTTCATCGTGCATCGCATCAAATAGCCAATCGATCACACATTTTCATCTCTAAGCGCAATCTTATCCTGTGTGCAGGCCCGGCAGCTCAAATTGATTCACAGCAAGTGAACTTGCATTCTGATGACCCAACTGCATCACGCACGCTGTGAGGAGCGACGGACGCGTCATACCACGGCAAACGCGTTCTTTCGACGCCATCAACGTCTACTCACGGCGCCATGCCGCCGCGGCTTGCGCGAAATCGAAATCAAGGCAGCAGTGATAATGAAGACGAGACTTTGCCCCCTTTCTTCAACACGACTTTCTCGACACATCGCGTTTCCCCTCTATTCGTTGGACAGCAGAAACTCACCCCGGCACGCCTTCAGCAACTGGCGCATCGGCTTCGAGACACCCTCGTGGGAGACGTGGTTCGAGGCATTCAGATTGGGCTGGAGTCGACCGACACGCCGGCCGGGCAGGTCGGGTCGCTGAGATCCGTCACGATCCGCTGGTTCCACGCCCAGAAACTGTTCGGGAGTGAACTCTCCTACACAGATCAGGATGGGGGCGATGGCATTGCGGATTCCGTCATGAGGCAATGGAATCGATTGCCAGAGGCTCAAAAGCGAGGCCTCTGGATCGAAATTGTGCACGAGAATGCCTCTTATGTCGCTCTGCTACTACCAGGACATCCGGGAGCGACGCGAGATCGGAAGACGGCGTCGACTGGATGGGCAATGCAGTCCGATGGCATGCTGCTCGAAAGGAGTGCCGACCAAGGCCAATTCGTTCATCTCCCACTGCTATTGCTGAGGATGCCGCAGGCTCTCAAAGGGGTCATGGGCGAGTGGATCTCAACGACGTTTGACTGCCGTGTGAGCAAGCTACACTTGGGGACCAAAACACTCGTCACAATATGGGAGGACTGGATCAAGATTGCAGGCCTTCCGGGGAAAGGACCAGACTTTGCCATTTCGCTGGCCTTCAATGCCCCTTTAGCCAAGAAGCAAAGGTCTGCAGCCGACAGGCCCGAGGAGGAAAGTGATGACGACGAAATGTTGGCAGAGCCGGGCCTTCGCAGCATGGAAGTTACCATATCGCCTCAAGACCTCCGACGCTTCTTCCGCGCAGGCGAGCAAGCTGGCGGACCGTACAGAAGCGACAGCTTGGGAATGTGGGAGAATGACGCGCGGGAGCGTCGACGTTTGGCCGGAGCCAACGCAGACGACGGCTGGGGATGGCGCGGAAACCAGGGCCCCGACGAGCATCCCTTCACCGAGGCGCTAGCGCGATATTTGGATCACCATCTGGCTCTCAACTTGTTTCATCCCAGTGTTCGCATTGCGCAGATATCATGTGGCGGGTTTGTACTGGCCCAGTCTCGACTGAAGATGGTCAGATTTCGGGCAGTCTCCGACGAGCTTGCCCGAGCCGCCTGGGTGTTCGTGACGAGGCTGGGAGAAAGGCTTCGTGGTGAGAAGCTGCTTGATGTCGGCTCGTAATGGTCCATCATGCGCAGCGTGACGATGATTCCAAACTCGGCGAGATTTTGAGCAAATCTACGGGCGCCCAACCAACATTGGCGGACCTGCAGGGCATCGTACCCCGTCGATTACCCCGTCGATTACCCCGTCGATTTTTGCTGCATAGCCGCTAGTCAACGAGCTGAGAGACTGCCGGGAATGTTCAGGGATGCACTTTTTACACTGCTCCGCCTTGGCATCTTACCTTCTACCTAGGTAGTCGTAGGTAGGCAGCTTCACTAATGTTTTGAACCTGCGGAGTCGCTCCTGCGTGATTTCCGTTGGCAGCGAATGCCGAGATGGGCTTCTCGTTGGACGACCAAAGGCTGCGCCCTTTTTCTTCTTGTTATCGCCTCTCCCCTTTCACCAGCCGGTCAGCGTCGTATTCACGGTTGGTCACGATTCGGGCTTCGACAGCGCACAAAAGCGACGGTCCAACTCGGAGTCGCAAGTCGAGATGTTTTCACATGCGTCGAAACCCTGGTAACGTGTTTTGGGTTGTCCATTTATGCGAGATAAGCTTATGACGAAGTGTCTGAGGAAGACTTGGAGAAGTTTTTGAGACAGTTGGCTCAAGAAGCGGCGCGAGGCGCGCTTCGCCATGAGCTGTTTAAACCAGCGACTGGCGACTTACAGACTGCGTATTTACGTACTAGCTGAGGGTTGCATGCCTCCTATCCATGTCCTTTCCCACGTCCTGTCCCATGCCCTGTCCACACCCACTTTGGAGGCCTCCCGAGACGAGCTCTCTCCGTTTCTGCACGAGCAGAAATAAGCTCGTGCTCCCGAGCGCCGTGTATATTTGTGTACGTACATATGTATGTACGTGTTGTACATGTGTTTCTACGGAGCACAGTATTGTATATAAATCCCTACAGTACGATCAATATCCTCACTGATTGCGTCACCATTTCCTCACTTTCCACCCTTGGCACCCCCACCCCCACCTCCTCCACCTCCTCCACCTCTTTCCCCATGCCATGACGAGACTGAGACTGGCAACTGGGTTATAGCCCCAGACGGCAGAGGGGAGAGATGGCTGCACGAATCAAAACTGCCGCTGCTCGCCCGCCGCCCGCTGCCCCGATGCTGTCTGTTCCCGTCAGCCGAATATTGTAAAAGTGTAAAAGGGGCAGGGGCGGGCGCTGCAGAGTGCTGAAAGAGTCTGTTTCTGTCCCTTGTCTCAAAACCTTCTACTAGCGACAGATACGCAATCTTTCTCCTTTCCTTTGCGTGCGACGGGCCATCTCGCCTGGCCCAGCCTGTGTCTGAACTTCTGCTGCATCATCGTCAAAGCAGCGTCCAGCAAGGTTATGCATGCAATCGGCGGCCCCAAGTCGAACGAACGAACGAACCGCAACTTTCTTCGTGCCGAATTATCGGGTCGTCCCTTTAGCCCTTCCCGTCCACCCCCTTGCATCAGCAGCAGCATCAGCAGCAGCAGCACAGCCTCCCTTTGGTTGTGCCACTCGGCTGCTTCCGCCCTTGGTTAGGCGAATATTCGTTGCGACATCTGCGACGTAGGTCGGCGTACGTACAGTCACCGCACAGCTGCTGTGTTGTGCTACGCTTTGCTGCACGCTGTACGTGTGACAACGTCGCCCGATCGGGAGCCTGGGCGTATCACGAGGCAAAATAGTTCGTCGGGTGACGGAGCTTGGTGGTAGGGGTGGTGATGGTAGATATTGCCTGGATCAGCGACAACGAAGAGGTTACAGCTTAAAGCAAAAAGCTTACAGGTACATGCACAGCTCCTCCTCATTCTTCTTTTGTTGGTTTCCTCTCTCCCCCCCCTCTCCTCCCCAACCTCCTCTCGGCAGGCAGAGTTGCATGCAGGGTACAGGCGGTTCAAGAGCTTGGCGCCCCTTTTGCAGCCCAATTGCCAATGTCGATGCCAATATCGATGCAAAATGCCAAGCAGTCATGTTGATGCCCTACGTACCTCTCTGAAACAACATGGTCATGATGATGTAGACAGGATCAAGGAGCCATCCAACATGGTACCAGGTCTGCGGCGCCCACTCGTCTGTAGGTTGCTAACGCCCATGGAAGGAGCGTTCAGCTATCTCTCTTTGGAACCAGAGCGCGTCATCTCATCTCACCTTCTCCCCCCCCGAAGGTCCCCAGAGCGCTCTTTCTGCATCATGTCATGGTTGCTCGGGTTGGCTTCAGGATTTCTGCGTTTTTGACAGTTTGATCCGCCCCGGCTAACATACCTTGCGTTCATCTGCATTCCATCTACACAGCCTTGTTTGGCGCGCAGAAAACGCCTTGTCTGGACTGATCTTTGCGTCTCTCTCTTCTGCCGTCTCGGCTGGTAATTTCTGCTTCTTCGTGACGGTTTGGGCATGTCATGAAAGTCATTGTGACCGGCGCAACCGGCCGTGCCGGGCGAGAAGCCATCAGGTGCTGTCTCGAAAACGACCGCATCACCAAAATCTTCGTCTTGACCAGGACGGGATTGTCTGGGGACATCGAGAGTCATCCGAAGGTGGACCTCGTGCTGCACCAAGACTTCACCCAATATTCTGATTATTTGCTTCAAAGACTGGCAGGCGCAGAAGCTTGCATCTGGTGCGTTTGACCGATGCTGAACCTGCCGTCTGGTCTCTTCTCTTGGAGTGACGTGAGCTTACAAGTCCGTTGCACCTAGGGCGATTGGTCCTCCCTCGAAACAGTCCGGGGATGATAGATTGAGTCAGCGTCGTGTTGGCGTTGACCTGCCCGTTGCTGCTGCACATGTATTCAGCGAGAAGCTGGCAGACAAGACGCCGGGAGGAGTCAAGTTCAGATTTGTCTATTGCAGCGCAAAACGTTCGGAAAAGAGCAAGAAGACGCTTGTCTTTGCAACCGACACGAGGAAGCTGGCCAACCTTCTGGAGAAGGGGATCGCCGACGTTGTCAAGGGGCACAGCAGCACTTTCGAGGCGTACGCATTACGGCCAGCTACGTTTTCTTCACCCGAGCCACAGGACGGGCCGAGTGTGCCGATTTCCAAGAAGCTTATTTACGGTTTGGGCCATGGTTCGGGTTCGGCCGCCAAGGTAGAGCCATCGAGGGTGGGCAAAGCTTTGGTCGTGGTGGCGTGTGATGGCTGGAATGACAAGACGATTGAAAACGATGCCATTATTCAGATTTCAAGCTGATGAGGCTCCGTTTCGCCTCAAAGATGTGCCAACTGTCTGCACCGGCCAAGCAGAAGAGATGAGATATCCAAACCTCCATTAATAGTATGATAGTTGCCTTGCATAAGGCCGGACTTGCCCCACGAGGCATCAAAAGGTCGCACAGCGCTAACTCATTGCTTGTTCGACAAGGGTCTGAGACGGGGGATTGACGGACGAAATGAAACATAAATTTTTAAAAGGCCCGCCTAGCGCTGCAAAGTTTTCCACACTTTTCGTCACTCCATTTAGCTTTTGAATTCCAGTCCCTCGTTCCCCCTTTTCTTCTTGAAAATTTCTCCCTCAAAGCGGACGCATCATCATGACTTCTGCATGCACGCACCAGCTGCGCCAAGTCGCCTCCAGAGGTCGAACTCAAGCGGTGCGCCAAATGTTCGACGACGCCATACTGTTCCAGAGACTGTCAAAAGTCAGACTGGAAAGCGCACAAGAAGGTCTGTAGCAAGCAAGCCGGCTCCAAGACGAGCTCTTGGCAACCAGGTGGAATTGCGTCTCAAGCTGGGAATCTGTCACCTCCCAAGGGACTGCGAAAAGGTGTTGTGCACCCATTCACGCGTCTCGACAAAGGCACATGGCTCCACGACCGCCCGGACGAGGACGTGTATGGGCTGCTGATTGACGCCTACCGTCTGCGCATGGAGGACGAGTACACGATGGAGGGCGACGCGGACGCGGACAGCATCTACGGCGGAGCTCCAGACGGGCTGCGAGGCTTCCAGCGATTTTTGAAGCGTGCCGCGTCTAGGCCAGGTCTGTTGCCGGCCTGGTGGTCTGCGGCGAAGCAGAGGAGCTGTGAACAGCTGGGAATGACTCGCGGAGAGTGGTACGACCTGAGCGCTGGCGTGGAGAAGAGCGACATTATCGAGCACTACGGCGAATCCCGGTTTCCCATGCAGCTCCGCATGTTCGCCGAGGCGGTGTACGGGCGCGGACCCGGCGGCTCGAACGGGACCGCCATGAGGAGATGATGATGAGGATGGAGCAGCAGGATGGCACCGAAGACATGCACGTGGACGCGATGGACATATCTGCCTTTATTCGCGACTTTTCTTGACATGTTTTTTCTTTCGCAAGGGGACTGAGGGCCTACGAGTTGATTTGAACCACTGGGAGTTGCGAGGACGTGGCGGCATACGAGACTTACTTTGTGCTGGTCGAGAATAGTCTGGAAGAGAACGCTTGTACTGCAATATTTTTCTTCTCTTGATCAATATTTTATGCAGGTGTTTCTTCTATCAGATAATCAGGTGTCTCAATCAGATACTCAATCGTGATTCACTCGCGACATGGCCAGATATAACGCGTTTCCAACACGTAACATCCGCGGGCACGTTGGTTACCTCGGCAACATATCCTCACTCTCTCGTCTGGGGGGGTACATGTGGGGTAAAATCATCAGAACCTAATCTGGCGCTACTGTACGTACTGTACATATGTATGTACATATGCAGGTACCTAGTTTGTAGCATTACGCCTTCGATTGCCCGACACTGATCGGATGAGGCTGCAGCGGTGCAGTCGCCGGCGACGACAGCGGCGACGACCACGACGCAGCAACAGTCCAAGGACACGTACATGAATCGAGAGCGATGGAAGCGTTCACACATAGGTGCCTTCCTACTGGGAATCTAGTATGTAGGTATCTACGTACCCAATGCACAAGGTACTAATGTAGGTACCTAGTAGATGAACGGGCCGTTTGATCTGGGGTCGGCTGGCGTGGCGTTTTTCTCGTGGGCAGGCACACTGTAACGAATTAGGCTAGATACCGTTGACGGTACGGCTAGTTAAAACTTGCAAGGCAAGAAGGAGCCATCCGTCAGTGCTGATACTCTGTCCCGGTGTGAAGAGCGAGCACCTCCTTTTTCTTTTCATTCATCAATTCTGGATCCCGCTCTTCCTTCGACTGCTTCCTTGAGGTCCGTCTTTTCACTGCTGACGACGTCTTGGGCGGATTGTGACGAGGTTGGCCCAGATCCGTAGACAGAGGGGATGCCCAAGAGAAAGAAAGAGCTTGAGCTCAGACGAGACGTGACGCTGGTTCTTGGTCTGGGACCACTTGGCTTGACCTGGCTTCCCCAGAAACCTTATTGCCGGATAATTTCCAAAGCAGCCTGTACAAGTATTTCTCTCTTTTCCCGATTGGTGATTAGGGGACCAAGGGTGAAATGCGCCTTTTGGGGCCAGGTACCTCTGACAAAGACGACCGCTTGCTAGTTAAGGCGGCGCTACAACACACACACATATATACATACATACATACATACACACAGAGAGAGTAACTTTTTGATCGCTCAGCCACGGGAACAACGACGTCCTTTGCACTTCGACGCTCGGAAAAAAAGATCGGCCAGTTCTTTGCCATGGCCACAGGCCGACTTGTCACGGGTGCTGCCTCGCCTCATTGGGAGTCCACGGCCGTGACAATTCAGCTACGAGATCTGAAATCAATAGGCTTTTTTCCAGGAGGGTATCTTCTGGCAACGCCTCGCGAAAACGGGAGCATTTTCGCTCCCATGGCCCCCACTTCGTCCCCATCACCTGTACCTGACTAGTTCATCTAGTCTCAACCAGACGCCAAAATTCAGCAAACTTGTGACCGCGTCGGGGCTTTTCTTCACGACCTGACAGGAGCATACGTGTTTAGCCTAATCGTGTTTTGTTTTCAAAGGATGGAAGAAGATGGAAGAATACAGGCTTGGTGTACCAGACACGTGTAGTCTTCGCTGTCATAGTATATAACCCCCCCCCCCCCTTTTCTAGATTGCCTTTTTCATTCAACTCTTACATCTCTTCCTCACACACACACAAACACATACTCGCACACACACACACATTCACACATCAATCATTACCAAAAAAAAAGAGAAAGAGAGGAAGAATACAAAAAAACACACACGCACACACACGCACACACACATATACATATACATACATATACATACACGTACATACACGTACATACACGAACATACACGTACATACACGTACATACTTGTACATACACGTACATACACACACACATACAACACACATATACAACACACATATACAACACACACATACAACACACACACACATACAACACACACACACATACAACACACATATACAACACACACGCCTTGATTTTAATAGTAAGACGAAATGCAGTCTTCTTCATTAAAGACATTTCTGACTTTTTTGTTCAGGGCAATACAAATACAAGCAAACAAACAACACACACACACACACACACACACACACACACACACACACACACACACACACACACACACAAAGACAGACGACACGCCAGCGTTTAAATAGTAAGTGGAAAAACAGTCTTCTTGATGAATGACATTTCTGACTTTTTTCTTCAGGGCCAAACAAACACACAAACACACACACATACACACACACACATACACATACACAAGCAGGAAAAAAACAGTCTTGTCCTCGCTCAAAATGAAGCTCTTCACCGCAGACACTGTCGAGGCAACAACCTGCGTTATCTTTGGCATCATCATGGCATTCGTCATGCTTCTCGCAGTCATCTACAGAATTGTGATGTGGATCAAGAATTTCACTCGGGGCAGAGTCTCTGACCCCAGCAAATGGCCAGTCCAAAACGATCTATATCTTGAATACGGCGGACTGCATGGTTGGCAATCGCTCAAGGGCGAATTTCCTGGTGAGCTGCTGCAGCCGCTCGCGGATGCTCACACGCGATTTTAAAGGCGACGGCTTGATGACCTGGTCAAGAGGGGCGGAGGAGAGGAACAGGGGGAGATGGCATCACGGGATCTGCATTGGATGGGACAGCGATTGGATGGAAATCTTTATTGATGAAATTGCATGGCGTTGAAGGGAATACCAAAAAGAAGAAAGGGGAGGAGGAACAAGTGTGTCTCGATTTTTTGTCATGATTTTTCTTCTAATAAGAACAATAACAAAGATGGGTGTCATGGCGGATTTATCAGAAGGTCACATTTTTGTCCGTGAGACTCGGCTCCCGCATGAATGGCGTGTTATTTCTTGTTTTGTTTAACATGAGAGTCTCGATATGTCGTGCCTTTGAAAAACCCACGTCGATGAATCTGCGCGTACAAGGACGTCAGTCACATCATGCATTGGCCGTCACCATTCGGATGCGCCCCTCGATGACGGGCGCAATCACCCTGGTCCAGTCGACGGCGCAGTCGCCATCCTTCAACGGCCCGCCCAGCGCCGACTTGACGCCGGCCTTTTTGGCCCAGCGAGCCCAGAACTTGCGCAGCAGCAGCATCTCGAGATCCATGTCGAGATCCTCGTCGGGCTCTTCTGGTGGAGCCCTGCCGTTTGCAACCTGACCCCTGCTGCTGTCGTGAGGGTCGAAGTGGTCGTCGTCATCATCGTCGAGCGGCTCCTTGTGCAGGCCGATCCTTTGTCGCAAAAAATCTCTCCACGGGACCCTGTCCGCCTGGGCCGGTGCCGGTGCCGACTGCGGCGGCGGCCCCGTTTTCCTGTCGCGGCGTGTGTGGCTCGGCGAGAGAGGTACGTCGGCCTGCTCGGCGACATGGACCCAGTGGCGGGAAATGCCCTTCCACTGTCCTACGGTCCGCAGAGCCATGAAGTACTGACGGAGCATGGCCGAAATGAGGATGCCGTGTTCCTCGTCGATGATTTCCTGCGCCGTGCCGCCCTCTGATTCTACGAGCAGTGACGTGTATCCGTCTTTGGGGGTGGCTGGTGTCAGCCAAGATGGAACAAGGGAGCAAGGAAGGAAGCAAGCCGAAAGAAAGAGGATGGTAAAAAAAAAAAAAAAAGAAAGAAAGAAAAAAGAAAGAAAGAAAGAAAGAAAGAAAAGAAAGAAAGAAGATGAAAAAACAAAAAAATGCTGACTCACCCTTGCCTCTTCCCATGTAGCCTCTCGTCACCAACTTGTACTCGGCCCCCGGATCGACCGGCTTGCCGCCGACTTGCAGAAAGTTGAGCCTCTTGCCGGCCTCCCGGCTCGGGTCGAACTCAAAGACAATGTTGGAGACCTGGGGAAAGCGCCCCTCCTGCGCCGGATAGGTCGAGACGCCATTCTCCAGCGCGTCCCAGATGGCCTGGCCCTTGACGCGCAGACAGACGACGGGGTCCTCAAAGGGGAAGCAGGTCGTGAGGTCCTTGACGCGCACGACGCCCGGGGGGTAGACCTGGTCGCCGCGGATGGTGCCCGACGCCATTATGGTGCAGTCGGCGTCGTGGTACCGCCGCATCACGTCGCAGATGAAGTTGCCGAGGTTGGACTCCCTGAGGCGGACGGTGCTGAAGCGGGCGTCGAGCGGCATCGCCGTCCACCCGATGGGCTTGGAGAGCGACTTTTGCAGCTTCGACGTCAGCTGGGCGACCAGCCTCGCCGTCTCCTCGTCCTCGGCGACCCCGGACGTGACGTCTCTCCGCCAGACGTCAAAGTCCCATCCCGGCCCGTCCTCCGACCGCCGCCTCGCCTCGATGTAGCTGAGCTGCTTGAAGTCGGTGCCCGACCTCAGAACGTGGGTGCCCCTGACGACGCTGTGGCTGTAGTAGTGGTCGTGGCCGCCCAGGATCATGTCCATGAGACCGTCCGTCTGCTCGGCCAGCTTGACGTCGTTGGGTTCCCGCATGTGGCTGAGGCACACAACAATGTCGGCGCCCTGGGCGCGCAGCCGCGGGACGAGCTCCTTGGCCGTCGCCGTCGCCGACTTGTAGACGAGGTTGGGCGGCAGGCTGTTGATCGTGGCCAGCCACTCGCGCTCCCCGAGGCCCAGCAGCCCGACCTTGATGCCGTTGGATGCCGTGAGCATGTGCGTCCGTTTGGCGTGGCCCAGAGGCACGTTCTCCCCCAGGGCCGGGTCCAGCACGTTGGCGATGAGCCAGGGAAACTTGCACTTTTCCGTGAGATGGCGGAACTGCTCAACACCAAAGTCAAAGTCGTGATTCTACGCACGTGTACTTGCTCGTTAGCTTCCTAGATTCCGTCTTGAGACGATGGGCGTGGCCTTCTTCTTCTTCTTCTTCTTCTTTCTCTTCGTCTTTTTTTTTTCTCTCCCGGCGACATGCTCGCTCAAGCACCGACGCACCGACACTCACACCAACGCAGGCACAATCGGTTCCGATGGAATTCAACACAGGAACCATGTGGCGGCCTGGGGTTTTGGGTCGAGCATCAGCAACCTTTTCTGTCTCTCTCTTTTTCTGTCTCTCACATATACGCACACACACAAACATACACACACACACGCACGCACACGGAGGAAAAAAAAAAAAAAAAAAAAAAAAAAAAAGAGAAATCACCTTTCGTCACACTACTCTCCAGGCTCGGATTAAACGCATCTCCGGAAAACAGCGTCAGAAGCTTGGGCTGCCCCCGAAACCGCTCTCCTTGCTGATATTCTCTGCATAGGGTGATGAAGCGGGCCAGCCCTCCGACGGGCTCCGCGCTGGCCGCGTCGACGTGATACACATCGTTGTAGTGCAGAAACCTGAGGTCGGGAATACGGCCGCTCGCACGGCCAGACGAGTACGTCACCTGTGCTTCGGAACCGGCCATCTTTTTCCTGTATTTGGGCCACGATACACGTTGTCTCTGCCATGCCATGGGAAAAGCAAGCATTCCACCTCCACCGCCCACGACTTCCGTTTCATCCGATCCCTCCCATCTCCACGCTGCTCACGTGATGCACCCAGCTGCACGGCCAGCCCCTCATCATCATTAATCCACCCACACACGCAGGTGTACAGTGGGTATTGTACTACGTATTACGTAGAAAACTATACGTAGTACTATATATGATACTCTGTATATCCAACACAGCATCAGACCGCCAAGTGCACCGTGTTGGCGGTGCTTCGATCATGGGCGTACATATCATCTTTACTTGTCTTTTTCAAGTAAAAGTAAAAAAAAGGTTGCAACGGAGATACGACGAAAGACCTCTTGACAGGTCAATCTTAGTGAACGCGCCGCAAACCTCGATGCAACAGTCCCGACGACGGCATGTCCAAGGACAGCTTCGCATCCGAATCGAACCCCCTTCTCCCCCTCACTACAGAGCTGCTTTTCCTCTCGATTCAAATGGCAGTAGCAGAGCCAGCAAACCTGCAGCAAGAAAGAGCGCACCGCTCGTATAGACAGGTGCAGACGTCTGAAGATTGGCAAACATGGCGACAATGGGCTGCGACGCTACCCGTCAGTCAAAAGTAAAAAGAAAATCACCAGCGCTCTTTTGGCTTCGTCACTTACAGCCATGATGCCAAAAATTCGATTGCACGTCGCCGTCAGCGCGTTGCCCGTTCCGCGCTGCGGGGTCGGGAAGATCTCAGGCGTGTAGCCGTAGAGCACCGCGTACATGACGTTGCTGCAAAAGTTAAAGGCGCAATTCCATCCCAGCAGGGCCGTACTGCTCAGTGCCGTGGTCGAACAGTACAGGAACACTCCAGTCAGACCAGTAAAGATGGAGAGGGTACCCTTTCGTCCGATTCTCGGCATCTCCACAAGCACGCCGCCGATTATGGCACCTGGAACGCCGAGCGACGAGATGATGAGACTGTTCCGGTATGTGATGTAGGTGCTGCCATCGTCAAATTGCGCTCCTTTGCTGTCTTGAATGTAGGGCAAAAACGCATTGTAGAGAGGATAGCCCAGGCCAATGAGCGCCCAGATCGCCATCATGATGCCGGTACTGAATGCCATGCGAGGGCTCGAGAAGAGAGCCTTGACCTTCCCGTGGCTCAGCTTATCTAGATGTCTCTTGACGGCCGCTGAAGTATCCGTTTGCGCAACATAACCTTCAGGCTCGCAAGCCCTGAGATGTTCAACGGTCAGATCCACCGTCTTGCCGTTGCGCCTGGCCACTTTGTGGATAATTCGCACGGCCTCATCGTCCCGGCCTTTGCCCATCAGGTACTTTGGCGACTCGTAAATCTTGAAGAGTACGAATCGCGCCGCAAACATGAGCAGAGTCATACCGCCCATGGCTATGACAAAGTATCGCCAGCCCATGTTGTCGCTGCGAAGACACGGCTTCTGCTTGCTGCCACAGGTCATGTTACCGAGCAGAGGCCAGGCAACCAGGTTGGCGATGACCTGGGCAATAGCCCAATCTAGAGAAAGAACCGTGAGCAGGTACTGGCGCGACTGAGGCAGGAATTCCAAGAAGATGGCAGAATCAACCGGAAGGTTGCCGCCGACACCGAAGGACCAAAGAGCGGCGAAGACGCCGGCGGCGGCGAAGTTTGGTGAGCTCGCAGCGACCATGCCCCAAACAGCCGTGAGGCCCAGCGTCAGATTGAAGCCCCATTTGCGCCCGAAAATGTCACACCCGAACCCCCAAAAAACGGCGCCGGCCAAAAGACCAATGTTTTGTGCGAGGGTCAAGAGCGGAGGCCGCGAAACGTCAAATTCATTGGTGACGGGCTTCAGAATCAGTGACGTGACAATGGGCCAAAGGTTGTCGCTGGCCCAGCCAAAGCCGACCACTACGAAGAGCTGCCATTGGTACTTGCCCATGCCGATTTCGCAGATCTAGTGCGTCGTCGAACCACCCATCATCAGACGTCAGCAAGGAACATGCATCTGTCATGCAGGGTCATGACCTCAGCGGTACCACGGGACGCAAAAGAGGGGGAAATGAATCAAGATGGGATGAAAGACGATTGACCGAAAACGCTGCAAGTGCAGTGCGTGCATGATTCATGACATGCATAGGACGTACGGCGCGGTTCAAGATGCGAGCTTTCGCCTCGTAGACGGGGTCCAAGGCTCCCTTGGGAATAATGGCGAGGTCGTCATCGCTAAGGTCGAGGCTGCTGTGGTATTCATCGCGAGGTGACTGCTGGTCCTCTGAATCCGTTCCGATGTGCTTCATATTGAGCGTGATTGTCAATCCGTCGGCTTCAGTCAGGCTGAGGAATGACAAGGGACGCGGGCGTGCAAAGGGAAGGGAAGGGAAGGGAAGGGAAGGGATGGGATGAGATGTGGCAAAGTAATTTGCTAAATCCCCGAAAAATTATGAATCATCTTGCCAGGCGCGACGAGCGGCAGCGGCAGCGGTGTCTCGGTTGCAGACTTATATGTATTTGTTCACGCTCGCAGCTCGCACAGGGCCCGCGGCGGCCCCGTGCAGTGCAGTTTGGTTCTGGATGACCAGCATCTGCATATACAAGGACCGATGATGCACGGTTGCTTGTTGTTGATTGGCAACTTTGTGTGGTTGGTGCGGATAGCGCGAATGGTGCAATCGTGATTGGCCTCGCATGATTGGCCTCGCAGCGAGCGGGAGCGGGTTCCTAGACAGTCCAGAAAGCCTCATAGCGCCAAATCCAGCACGCGGAAGAAGCGACCAAGACGCCAAGCCCGACGAATATTGGCGGTGCCAGGTGCCAGGTGCCAGGTGCCAGGTGCCAGGTGCCAGTCGCCAGGTGCTAGGTGCTAGGTGCTAGGTGCTAGGTGCTAGGTGCAAGGTGCAAGGTATAGTGGCAAAGAGGAGAGGTGAGACAGTCAGCTCGTCTGCCAACTGGTTCGTAGGCTTCGCTCAAACCGATTTGACTTTCTGCTCCTTTGTACTCGCAAGCATTGTTCCCAAATTGTAAAGTTCCAGCCAGCCCTCCAGCCAGCCCTCCAATCAACTTGCCACGAGCGTACTTAGGCATTTCGTACCTCGGTCGGTGAGACCTTCCCTTCTAGAGGATTACCCCATTTTGACTCTGCAACAGACAAATTATCCGACTGTTTCTTTTTCCAACTTGTCTTGTTTCTTCTTCTTTGAATTTCTATCTATGTATTTTTCTCGAGGGAAAAAAAAATCTGGATCCCTATTTCCAGCTGACCAACGCGCAATACTTTCACACCTGCCTTGACAATATTTTGTTGAAACGTATTACTGTGCTCTTGCATCGCGATGAGTTTCGAACATTATCATCCCAGCTCCGCGCCGGCCAGGGGAGAGAGGTCCCGCTGAGACACTCTGCTGCGTTCGGTGGAAAAGTGACGCACTTCTCCAAGATGTCGCGACTGCAACGGACAGCCGCCACAATGCTAGGCAGCGCACGCGGCGGGGATGTCAAGCCCAGCCACAATGGCCCATTTTTATAACTGAAACGCCTGTTACATTGGAAAGCGGTGGGCTCGGCGCTCGAGCATCCACATTTGCCTCGAATCATGACGGTGGGGGAGACGGGATGAAGATTGGCATATTGTGCCTTTGCTCACGTTTTCCAGAGTGAGGCGGATTTGCCAGACGGGGGACGAACCCTTCATCTGCAAACTTGTCATCAGGAGCGCACTTTTGTATGCGTGCTCAAGGCTGAGAATGGAGGCGAAAAGATTTCAACAAGAGCAAAACAGTCTTTTCTCTTTTTTCTTCTCTCGTCGCCTTTCGAGACATCCTCCGGGGCGCAGGGTCTGGACCGGCAAGAATCCCTTCCGTCTATTGCGTGACGCCGGCTGCAATCTTCCGGGATGAAAAATTATTTTTTTTTGGAGTCCTGAATTTGCCGTGGACGACGTGTTTCAATCGAGTGCATCCTTCTCCTCTAGAGCAACAATGTCACGCAATAACCCGACCGTTGCACATGTTGTCGCAACCGCTTCTGCTACACGTCCCTTCACGGAAAAGGTTTCGACCGTGTCTCACACATGGCCTGCCGCACGAGCCAGCAGCCAAGCCGAGACTCGCCGTCGTCGACCGGCTGCCGCCTCCCAACCGCCGACGAGCATCAAAGCGGGAAAGGCTTACGGATACCTGTCAAGAAAACGCACGGCCGGAACACACCTCGCAGCAAAGGGAAGGAAGGGGCTTACATGGGGCTGCCAAGCGCTGCCATGCGCTGCCATCTTGCGGGCCGCGGGCTCGCGGATCCTGAGACCTGAGGCCTGCCAGACATCTGCCCATGCCTTCCGGTGGTGACGGTGACTTCATTTTGCTCTGCCGCGGCCGAACCTCCTTGAATGCCTCAAAGTCACCTTGGCCCGCATTCCAACATGGCTTGGCTTCCGTTCTTTTCCCTATTTGTGCCCTCGGTTCGATGCGATAAAGAAACATTCACAAGACTGCCAGACCAATTTAATCTACATCAGCCTTGGCCCATTATATCGACGGCTTTTGCCGCTGTTGAAACTATAATACTCGACCAGCATTTTCTGAGAATCCTGACAACAACCAACTGTCACCATCAGACGCGTGCTCCGAATCCTGTTGTTTTTCAGCGTCAAAGTGGAGAGTGGCAATCGGTGGTCATTGGCGACCGTACTTCTTCCTGCATCGTCCAACGACTCCTCAAGGATGCCGTCTTGCGCCAAACTTGCCACGGCAGTATTTCTAATCGCCAACGCATTCAACACCGCCGATTGCCTACCGGGTCACACTTTTGTCCGGAAAAACGAGCGTCTTCAACGTCCTTCTTCGAGCCTCAACGATGCTGGCGCCTTCACATCCCTAATTCCTGAGCGACGAAATGCTGATGCTGTCAACGCAAGCTCCGGCGGGCGGAACAGTTCACCTCTCAAGACCAATGGAACCTCTCATCTCGCAGCATGGAACCCCTCTACAGACGCAGCCTGCATGAAAGCCATGAGCGCTCTTGGACAAAGCTCGAATCCATCCGGGTTCAGCGCTTGCTACAACTTGCCGTCGCTGGATACCGCCACGGGAGTATTCGAAGCTGAGCTCCGCTTGTATCGCGTTTCGGAGCCCAGAGATGGGTTTGCCAGTGTGCCCCGGGAGCGCTTCAACATCAGCATAAGCTATCACAACGCGCGCGTCAGTCCCGAAGCGACAACCGACTTCATGGGCTTGGGCCAGGTGGCCAATCGCACCAGGATTGTATCCCGGGATACTGAAAGCTCTCCCGAGCTATTACAAACGTTCATGTTCTTGGGGCAAATAAATCGGGCCAACATGTCTGCGAACATGCCAATGTACGTGTGCAACCAGATCAGCCCCCCCTGAAGCAAAGAAAGGAAATATGCTGACAGGTCCTCTGCAGAACTGCCTACGAGGCACTGCTCCTCCCCACACTCACCGTCTCTGCCTCCAATGCCACCGCTGGCAACGTCCGGACCAATGTCTCACTGGACGAGGCGTCTTTCTTGACTGGTGTCTTCAGCAAGTCGGTCGTCTTGTCCGACTTTGACGCCGCCCAGCAAGCCGTTGACAAGGAGCTTGACGCCTTGCACAGCGGCGCCAGTGCCTTTGTTCTCCCCGGCGTGCAGATTCTAATTTTTCCCATCGGTACCGTCATCACTTCGGTTTGGCTAGTGCTTGGGCTCGTGGCATACGGATTCGGTACATGGCAAAGGATCGCTTTTGCAAAAAGTTACCAGAGGAGATTGGCAGCTGCCAAGTCACGGAAAACGTCCTTTACGTCTTTCTAGGAGACGACCTGCTGGCTTTGCCCTCCCCTCCTTTCTCTCTTTTTCTTTTTCTTTCTCTTTCTTTCTTTCTTTCTTTCTTTCTTACCTTCTTTCTTACCTTCTTTTCTCTCTCTTCTCAGTCCATGATATCACACCCTGCATGGTGTGTATTGAACCTCGACTATTGCATCAGCGTTGGCATTTGAACCATTGACACAGAATAATACCAGAAATGTGAGAGTTCAGGGGGAGTTGACCTTTACTAAAGATAATATTTCTCCATGTATATTCACGCTCAAGGATGTATATGATTCACATACACACATTTGCATTCAGGAAATTAAGCTATTAAATGAGTCATCATCTCCAATATTCAATCCAGTTCATTATCAAGCGCAGCGAGAAAAGAACAAAGGTGATCATGCCGTTTCAGTTCGGAGCGCGTTACATGCGGCACGCAAAAAAATCATCACGCATCGAAGAAGGGAAAGAAAGAAAGACAAAAAAAAAGAAAGAAAGAACGAAAGCCGGAAGAAGAAAAAAAGGGGAGATTAGTGAGCGCTCGAGCCCTGGCGCCCATTGACGACGATCACCATCCCCAAACACAGAGGATATGCGTTGAGGACATTCGACAGTCATCATCTTGTCATCCCCTTTTTCTGGTACTCATGTACGTCCCTTGGCCCACATGAGACATTCGGTGAAAATGACATAGCAGCCAGTGAGCGCCCACAACGTAAGGATGATGCCAAGACCGCCCATTGTGCGAGCACTAATGATACTCCGTGCCATGGCCTCGCGCGTGACGTCGCTCATCAGCAACCAGCCCTGGATGGGGGCCAAGATTTGTTGAGTAATCGCGGCAGCAGCAGTTGGTGATGAGAGGGCCGCTGGGACGGAATGCGAGAGCCGTTGACCCTGCTCGCAATCACGTTCCTCGATGGTATCTGCCATGCGCCAAGCGACCTTGTTGTTGATCTTATCCCAGGTGGCCTCGCACGCCGCCGCCCTTGCGCGGACGGCCATTTGCTTCCGCAGGGTCAAGTCATTGGCGAGCTGAAGAGTCTTAACCACGAATCCATCCACGTCATGGGGAGAGACCAGAAAGCCCGTCTCTCCGTGCCGCACAATATCAGAGGGCCCGCCCTCGTCGCGGGCTACAACTGGAAGGCCGCTGGCCATGGATTCGAGCACCACAAGACCAAACGTCTCTGTCACGGAGCAGTGCAGGAAGACATCGCCGCTCGCGTAGGCAACGGCAAGTTCTTCACCCGTTTTGAATCCAGCAAAGATGACTTTGCCTTGGGTCTGCAGAGGCGCAAACATGTCTCGCACGTCCTTCTCTACATCCAGATTCCTGTTGCCGCCAACAACATAAAGCTTGAACTTGAGGCCACGGGCCGCCATTTCTTTCGTGACGTCGGCTAGAAAATCGAAACCCTTCTCTCTGGCCACACGAGACACAGTCACAAAGATGATCTCGTCGTCCGGAGCGATTTGCTTGCGCAGTTCGGAACTTCGTCGCTTAGGATCAAAAAGCTTCGTGTTGACGCCTCTGGTCAGCAGCTCCAGCTTGTCTGGACGAACTTTGTTCTTGATGAGATATCTCTCCACAAATTTTGATGGATAAAAGATTGTCTTGATGGAGCAATGCCGAAAGAGATGGCTCTGCACAGCATCAAAAGCCCAAACAGCGACGTAGCTCAAGGGGGTAGGGAACAGTATGGAACAGTAACCAGACAAATCGGTTTGAAAATTGCAAATGATTGGAATCTGCTTTTCCTTAGGTTGATGACGCAACTGAAGCATTACTTGGAATCCCAAGCTGGCTGGCGACGCCAAGTAGATCAGGTCAGGTGGCGACAAGTCGCCAAATGTTCGAGAGTAGAGAGTCGAGTTGCGAACGGGATAGACTATGGAGAGCTCAGGATTGAAAGGAACAGGATATCCTGCGAGGCGAAGCTCAGGCTGCCTGTCCACCGGGCCCATGTCTGGTGAAGGAGGCGGCGAGAAGGTGTTGTGATTCGTATGGACGTGGGGCGCCACAACGGCGACTTGCACTCCATGCTTGCGCAGATGGTTGACGAGCATGAGCGTTGTGCGACTCACGCCATTGACGGGTCCGAAAGACTCGGTACAAAGCAATATGCGCTTGCCTGTCAAAGAGGCCGGAAATTGCGAGAGGTCATGTTCTGGACGCGGCGAGATGCCCATTCCTGGCTTGGCGGATGTCATGGTTGGCGATGATGCTCACCTGCGATTCAGGTTATGCCGTGCTGGAACAAGATCACAGAATGGTTTGGCTGGAGCATTGTGTGGTCGTCGTGGTTGATGAATTATCCGCTGGACTCTGTCTGTTACGACGATCTTCATCCCCGTATGACCCCTTAATCGCAGAGCTTGACGTGGCTCCTAAGCAGATGGTAGCAAACACCCCACGTGCTGCAATGAAAGGCTCATGTGGACTCCAAGGGAAACATCTCGGGCATGGCGCATGACTCTCGATCTGGGGACAAGGCGGCTCGGCAGCCACCTCGGCTGTCTCTGCTCTCTCCACGAGCATCCAAGCTTAATCGCGGTTCGTTGATTAGCCAAATACAGACTACGAACGGACTGAAGGGTAACAGCGCAATTCCGGTGTCGGCAGCATGAGCAGGATCGCTATCCTGCCACGAGCCGCCTGGATCAAAGGGCCGAGGTCGGTCAAGATGCAATGTCCAGACCAGACATTCCGATACCCTCAGTCCGAAATGATCGGTTGTGCCGACGGCCACTCAGAATTTCCAGTCCTCCATGATAAACTTCTTTTCGTCCGTGGCGTGATTTAAAAGAGGTCATCTTCATCTGGTGTAAGTCAGACAGCAGAAGGTCTGAGGATAGTCCGCCCCATCCCCCCGGCGCAGGGGCCAATCAGAGCTTGTGGAGCAGCCACATGCGGACGAATGGGAGTGCTGTCTGGAACAGAAAGATTAGCGATACGAGGAGGCTTCTAGCAGTCTGCGTAGCATTGGGCGAATAGGCGTTGTCTGTGAGGCCCTCGTGGCAATCTTGATTGGTGATCATGCCATTTTGCTGCCAAAAACCCTCGACGCTGCAAGCGTTCACGTTGGTCGGCACTGCCAATCCATCATCATCATCTGCATTCAGAGTCAACCATCGCAGGGAGGAAGTTGCTCTCCACAGGCTCTTGTTGCCAGTGGGATTTTTTTTTGTCTTGGGGCCTTTTGGTGGCTTGAGCTGCCGGGGGGCCAGTCGGTGAGAAAGCACCTGGTCCGGATGCGCAAAAGCTCGTGCATGATGCATGGGAATATGCTCCGTACATGATTACATGATGGAACCCTATACAGAGTACGTAGTGCGTACCAGGTGCGCTGCCCTCCAAGACCTAGATCTTGACCAGCCATTCGGTAGAAGCCGCACTTGCGTACCCCTGCTTTGATCCTTGGAGGTGACGGCCGACATGGTTGTTCATCTCAGAGCCTTGGCGATTGTCCGAGACCGATCGGCTTGGGGTTCAACACCTCAGAACTTGATAGCTGGGCAAGAGAGATGACGACGACGGCCGTGACGGGTAATTCATCGGGTCACGTATCCTTGGGCGATTCCTGGTCCTTCAGCTGAAAAGGCGACATTCATGGTCAAAGGCCAAAAGGAAATATGATGTCTGACAGGACTTTTCATCATTGCTCCGTTAGCGTCTACGTGGAGTCTGACGGTTCTAATAAGGAAAGCGCGACAGGCCGGACTGCCGCAAGAGAATGGCGGGGCACGTCGGGACACGCCCAGCTGGCATGGCAATTGGCTTGTTGGCCGATCCTGGCAACAGCTGGTTCCACCTAATTTAGAGCCATGGCATGGCAAGTCGCGATGAGGAGTGTACCCCAGAGGACAGCACCTGCCATGCGAGTACGTACTGTAACTTAAAGCAGCTACTTGACGCGGATTTCCGCTTTATCTCCAGCCATGACAGCCATGGCACAAGGTGGACGCAGATATTGGTCAATGTCTTGGCAGGAGGCTGCGACGATCGCAAAGCATTGCAGATTGATATCGAGACTATTACAGTATGCAGCTTGTACGACTCACGGTCTTGGAAGAGCGACGAGGAGGCTACATGGCAAATAATGTTGCCGATGCAGGCAGTCGTCACCCTCCCACCGACCCAATGGAGCCCCCGGGTCTCGCTAGTCTGCAACTCAGTGAGAGCGCGCCAACACGGACCCAACTCATGACGGTGGCGCCGGCCGTCGCTGAAGCCACGGGGTCAATGACCGCGCGGCCCTCGGGCCATGGGCCAGGGAGCACTCCAAGGTACGCGTCATGCCTTCCATGCCCAGCTTGACTTGAGCCGCCCCTGAAGACAGAAGCCCGAAGCAAAGCCAGATAGATGGTGCCAAGCTCATCTATCCGCCCAGCCATGGTCTGAGGAAAGGATTGGGAAAGCCCCAGGACCAGGCCAGGACCAGGCCAGGACCAGGCCAGGAGCTGCGCATGGCTTGCGACGTTGTTTGCTCGGCGGTTTCGGCCCCACAAATGGCAATTGGTCCTTTATCGACCCTGTCCTATCTGTCTGTCGTAGCTCGTCTCGGCCGGCACATGTACCACGATGCCAGACGATGCCACGACGATGTACGGCTCGACTAGGCTTGGCGCGCCTCAGCGATAACTGCTTGTGTGCCTTTGCTTAAATCCGTCTGATCGCTTGCCCCATGCTCTGTTCGCCGCCTTCCAGAAGTGCTTCATTCATCTGCTTCATTCTTCTTTTCTCTCTCTCTCTCTTCCTCTTCTTCTTCTTCTTCTTCTTCTTCTTCTTCCTTTTTCTTATTTTCCCTTTCCTTTTCGTCTTGTCATACAACTAGTCTTTCCCCTCTATGACGGTAACGCGGCCTCTGGGGGCGTATTCATTCGTTACCTGAATTTCTTGTCAAGATTGATACGTCAAGCCTCTGCTCGTCTCGACCAGCCCCTACAAGACGGAGGCTCAACAAAACGCAGTCAAAACGCGCAGCTTACTGTGGCCGTCATCGTAGCAGCAAGGACTGATCCCCCATGACCATTCCTCGCTGCGGGAGTCGCTTACTTGATTCCAAGCTATGCCGGCCATCGACGAATCGGCCATTGACTCGGTCAAAAAGCTGGACCTCAATGGTTCGTCAGACAAGATACATGCTATCATGACGGATGACTTCCAAGTTCGTACGATATGTTGCGTCGGAGCCGGTTACGTCGGTGAGTCCCAATTTCTTGTCGTCTTCACGGAGCGCCTATTTTGTTCGTTCCACGATCGCACCACGTGGTGCGACTACCGAAATCCGCGGACAAGCCTGCCTGCCTCCCTGCTCTCAGCAGCTTTGGCTGCTCTGGATGTAAATAAGGTAGCAGCTGTCTGACAATTCATTCTTTCTGCAGGGGGTCCCACCGCCGCTGTCATTGCTTTTCAGAACCCCCATATCAAGGTGACAGTGGTCGACCGAGATGTAAATCGCATTCGCCGCTGGAATTCACGTCACCCACCCATCTACGAGCCCGGTCTGCACGACATCGTTCGTGTCGCCCGCGATGGCTCGCGTGAGTTCACCTTTGCCAACGAAAACGAGTCGGAGAGCGAGGCCTTTTGTGTCGAAGGGGATGAGACCAATGTGGAACGCCGTCCGGCGAATCTCTTTTTCACCACAGACGTAGCCCAGAGCATTGGAGAGGCCGATGTTGTCCTCGTGGCGGTCAACACTCCGACCAAGGAACGCGGTGCTGGCGCCGGAAGCGCCACTGATATGACTGCATTCGAAGCCGTCACCGCAGTCGTCGCCCAGTACGCCCGGCAAGGCGCCATCATCGTTGAAAAGAGCACTGTTCCTTGCAGGACAGCTCAGCTCGTCGCGGATACTGTGAGTGGTTGCACTGAAAGCGAACGTCCCTGGCGGTTATCATGATGTCCTGACGCAGCGCCCGCGCAGCTATCCATGTACCGGCCTGGTGTGCATTTCGAGATCCTGTCCAACCCGGAATTCCTGGCCGCTGGCACGGCCGTCAACGATCTGCTCTACCCTGATAGAATACTGATTGGGTCCGCTCCGACGCCGTCCGGAAAGAAGGCGGCCGAAGCACTCCTCAACGTTTATGCCGCATGGGTGCCGCGGGACCGAATCCTCACCACCAATGTATGGTCGTCTGAACTGGCCAAGCTCGTTGCCAATTCCATGCTGGCGCAGCGCATTTCAAGCATCAACTCGATTTCGGCTGTCTGCGAACAAACAGGCGCGGACGTGGATGAAGTAGCCAAGGCCGTCGGTGTGGATCCAAGAATCGGCAACAAGTTCCTGATGGCCGGCATTGGCTTCGGCGGAAGCTGTTTCAAGAAGGACGTCCTCAACTTGGTCTATCTGGCCGATACCATGGGTCTTCCAGAAGTTGGCGAGTACTGGAGACAAGTTGTCAAGATGAACGACTACGCTCGTGATCGATTCACCAACCGCGTCATCAAGTGCCTCAACAACACCTTGGTCGGTAAAAAGGTGGCCATCCTCGGATACGCCTTCAAGAAGAACACGTCCGACACTCGCGAGGCGCCGGCGTTGGAGATGGTCAAGACGCTGCTGGAGGAGCGGCCGAGGGAAATCGCCATCTTCGACCCTTGCTGCAATCCGTTTGTCATCAAGGAGGAGGTCAAGGCCACTATCGGTGACCTGACAGCCGGTAACAACATATCCGTGTACGGCAATGCTTACGATGCCTGCCACGACGCGACGGCCGTTGTAATCGCCACGGAGTTTGACGAGTTTCGCAATCAGCCGGCCCCCAAGGTTGCCGCGGCTCCGGTGATGGAACCGGCCCCCAAGATGATTGGCCGCAAGCCAAACCCCAAATCGGATCCTCGACCTTTTGCGGCATCGGCTCCCTCGGCCAATGACTTGCTCGCTTTGCACAAGTACCTGGTGCAGCGTCCTGACGAGACGTTGGACGATCCGCTTGATCGTTACAACGAGGAGCCGCTGTGTGCCGATGACTGTCCCGACTGTATTCAGGAGCGGGAAAGTAAAAAGACGGGCCACGCCACAGGTATGGGGAGCGCCGAGGAGTACAAGCCAAAGGAGAGAATTGATTGGGTCCGCATTGCCAATACCATGGCCAAGCCGCGCTGGGTGTTTGATGGCCGTGGGGTGATTGACTCGCGCGAGATGGTCAAGCTCGGCGTTCGAGTCGAGAGTGTCGGTCGTCAACATCGCTTTTGAACTGTGGAAGAAGGATCCGATATCAGACGTCACAAGAATCGGTTCAACCGCATGAATCGTTCCCCCCCCCCCCTTTTTTTTTTCCTCTTTCTCTCTGTGGTACGTCATGCTCGTTGCTAGCACCCTCCACCAGATAATTCCGGAGGGGGGGGCATTCATATCCTCGAAATAAAAAAAAACCGACGCTGCCATCTGGTTGAGCATGCATCAAGCCGGGGATTCATGAGCACAAGTGGCAGGCCAGGTGCATTAATCCTCGGGTGTGGTGCCGGAGCCCAACGACAAGACCGCAGGCTTGATTGGGGCATCTCATACATACAAGGCAGTCACCGGCTGGCCATGTGTAACTCGAGGCAGATACCGGTTCAGGGGCTCGCGTGCATGCATCTTCCCCAAGAAGAGTGAGGAGGATTGATTCGGATGAGAAAGTGTATCATAAATTTGTATGGGCATTTCAAAGTCTGGAATTCTGGGCACGCTTTGCCACACTCCATGGCATACTCCAATATTCCAGATGAAAAGGCACCGCAACAATTTGCTCATACAAGACAGAGGCGGTCTATGACAGTACCGCAAGATGATGACACAAGGGACGGGCCATTGTAAAGTGACCCCTGCCCGACCACGTCCACCCACCACACGTAAACACGCGGCGCGTGGGATTTTCCAACGAAATTTTGCAAGGGCATCTCTCTCCTCTATTTCCTCTGTAATCCAATCTTTGTGAAACTATTTCTTTTCCTTTTTCCTCTTTTTTTTCCACATTTTCTTTCAGAGCCTTGCCGCATCCTTGTTTGTCGTCACGTCATTTTGCTTTCGCTCCACAACTTCCCGATTCGGTTACGAGCCAGTCGGCCATTGGACCAGTCTGGGAATCCACAGTGCAGTGCAGTGCCGTGCCGTGCGTGCGCCCCGAAGTCTTAAAATGACGGGTTGTATTGCGTCGGAGACGGCATCGTGATATACTTGGTCCACGGCACATACCTTGGTAGGTACCTAGATAGCTATCAAGGTAGTCAAGTCAGGTACCTAGCTTTGCATCTTGAAAGCGCACAAAAGGGGTCACGTATGCCTTGACTTTGTATTGCCGGTCCTATTTTATTTTATTTTATTTTATTTTTTTTCCAAAGAAGCACAATTATGAAACGAGTAGGAAGGGATGCAAAGATGACAAAGCAATATGGATACAAGCCCTTGTGCTTTACCATCGTGTGTTTGGTCTTTACAAAAGTTGACCGACCTATTTAGGGGAGTATATTGTGTTTATACAAGACATGTCTAGGGAAAGAATATACAATATATGCATGTATGTGTGTGTGTGTGTGTGTCACCCACCCACGCAGAGGTATCGTCTTGGTCATGAATGCTCCCATATCCAATGCCGTGTTATGCCAGAAAAAAAAAAAGAAAGGATGAGAAAGGAAGAATAAGGGGACAAATAAAAAAAAAGATACGGGAAAAGGCGCCTACGCCCCAAACGCTTGGCTGATAATTTCTCCCTCGTCTGGAGTCACAAACAATTCCAACAAGTCGTGCGCTGCGTCCACCACCTCGCTCTGGATCCCGGCCTCCATGACCAGGTCCTCCTCGGCAAACGCCAGTCGACCCAGCGCCAACAGGTACCGCTGGCTGCCCCCGTACGACGTCGACAGCTTCTGGCTGACGTCGACGACATTGGCCGTGTCCGCGTCCGTCACCAGTTTGTGCACGAGAAGCACGCACTGGGAGATGACGAGATACAGGTCTGCCGACGTCGTTGGCTCGCATGAGGAAAGCAGCGCCAAAGTAGGGGGCTTTGACGACGGGGGGAGCACGTTGGACGGGATGGGCTGGTCGTACAGCTCGTCAATCGCCGCGCTCAGACATGCCACCAGTCGCGGGATGGCGTTTTGATGCAGGGCCAGCTGGACGGCCCCGAATGCGGACCCGGAGAAGGCAATCATTGTCCTCAGGGCGGCGAGCCGAATGGATCTCCGCTGCTTCTGCGACATGGCGACGATCCTCGCCGGCTCCGTCAGTTTGGCCGACACCCTCTCAATCATGGCTCTGGCGATGTCGGCCGGTTCGCAATCGTCGCTGATGGGGCCAATGGAGCTGGCGAGAGCCGAGGTGGTCAGCAATGTCAGCATGCTCATCACGTCGCTCGGCTGCTGCTTGGGCGTGAGGATCAGCAAGACAAGGTCCATGGACATAAGCCTCCAGAAGCGGGCAGACGTGTATTCACTGCCGCCGCCGCCGCCGCCGCCGCCGCCGCCATTGTCGGCATCGACCGGCATCATGGGGCACGAGACCGCGCATGCGTACAGCAGAGACAGCACCGACGTCGTGTCGATGTGTTCCGCCAGGTATGCATCTTCTGCGACGTTCGAATGGGAGAGGTTGCCATCAGGCAGTCGAAGCCTGGCCTCGGCGATGGCCATGATGGTAGATCGCGCAACGGGTACCAGCGTATCCATGATGAGCGGTGCCACCGACGTGGTGTGAATGTCGAAAGTGAAGGCGACGAGGGCGACGAGGAGCTTTACGGGCTCGTAGAGGCTCTCATCCACACACCGCCGCCACAGCAGCAGGATTTGTTCGGCAAAATCGACGAGCAACTGCATCGGTTGAGAGGGCCTGCCCATCATGGGTAGTTTTTCAAAGATCATGGCGGAGATTGAGGTGCCGGTGGGATCAGACGGGAAGCTGAACCGTGACAAAACGTCAAAGGTCGGCGGTTGATCGTGGAAAGACCCGTGGTCCAAGACGATTGACAAGAACTGAAAAAGGAAACACACGTCAGGTTCAGATGCAGATCATGCACGGCAAAGGTTTGGGTTAGGTTTGCAATGGGCTCGCCACATACCTCAAAGGGAGCCGTTGGTGCTTCAACCACGACGGTGCGGAATGCTGCTCGGTCATCATGATCCTTGGCTTCCAATTTTGCGTCGCACGCAACAAGGGCGGCACCTTCAGTCGATATGTCCAACGCAGCAATGGGGCTGTCGATCGGCGGCCGTTTTCTCTTGCCCTTGCTAGGCGTCCGTTCGCCAACATTGGCCGCAACAGAGGTCGAGGTTTTGCCCCGTCCTTGGCCTTTGCTAGGGCTCATGGCAATGTCCACGTCGTCAAAACCGTCGGCGAGTCCCCACGATCTCGCACCGGTGGCTTTCTTGGGCGTTGTGACGTGTGCACGATCACGACCACCACCACCACCACCACCATCTTTCCTCCGAGCCCGATCACGGACCTCTCTCATGTCCCGCTGCAGAAATTGGAGCTCCGTGTTAGCACTCTTCTTCGCTGCCACAGCAGCTTCGACGATGCGATTCTGCCTGTCGGTCTGCTCCGCATTGAGTTTCTTCAAACGAGCAACCTGTCCGTCGTGTTCTTCTTGCGCCTTGTTGGCCTTGGCACGAACGATGGACGTTTCGCCTCGAGAAGACTGGAGCGCCGATTCGAGCGCTAGCACGCGCTGCTGAAGCGCGGTGATAAGGACCCCTGCCTGGCCCGTTCGGCCTGTTTCAGGCGTCTGTGATGCAGGAAAGCGATTCGACGGGAACGGCGGCCTGGGCAAGTGACCTGCCTGCGCCTGCGCCGGCGGCTGTTGATGATGATAGTTTTGGGAGGTAGAGAAGGGACGGCCGTTGTGGACGGCAAGCTTATGGGATGGATTGACCGTCGGATTCCATCGTGGATTCGGCATCGGAGGCACGGGCCGACGCGTAGTCTGCTCCCGTTGCCGCTGTTGGAGAGCATTGTCGACGATGGGCCGGCCGATGGAGGCGCCGATGGGAAGGCCGACGTCGTTTGTCACCTCGGTATCGTCCAGGTCTTCATCCTCTTCCTCTTCCTCCTCCCAGCCGTACTTGGACGCTGGCCGCCATGATGCTTGGTCGAGCGGCTGCTGCTTTGCGTGGGCGCGGGCATGAACATGGGCCTGCGTGAGCTGGATCGCGCTCCGCTCAAGCTCTTGAAGGGCGTTGTCTGGTACATCATCGAAGCCATCATCTGAAAAGTCGTCGACGTCCATTGCGTGCGCACACGTGTCGTGCCGTCATGATCTGCGATTGGGTCGCACGGGTGTGCATGTGTACATTGAAACTGGATGGAGCCAAGCAAGACTCGCTCCGCTCAAAATGGGACACGATGCAAGCCCAATGGGATTGAGGGATGGCTTGCGAGAAGAGTCGTCGAGGATGTACAAGGGGAACAGGGGAAACAAGTGGCGAACGACGCGGGTGCTTCTGCAAGACGCGAGAGACAAAAGAACATCACATTGACTAACAGGCTACATGCAAGGTACATGCTTGTGCTTGTTTGGCTTGCGGGCGCTCCTGTATTTTGAAAGTAGCCAAGTATATGCATGTCATGCACGTGCCAGGCAAGTACAACTCGACGAGCCTTCTTCGGCTTGCTTTCTAGCCCGGGTGCTGGCGGCGGCCGATGACGATTTTTGCTGAGCCTGCTACCGAGTCCTGTACATGCTTGTAGGTGCCCGACGGACTTTGATTAGGTACCTAGGTACGGTACAGAGCAGCTAAGATTGTGAGCACGTCGAGCCCCGCTCCGCTCCGCTCCACTCACTCACCTCACCAGCCTCACCAAGCTGAAAAGCAACCAGCCACTTTTTCGTCTCACAGACGGAGCAATTAAAATACGTAGCAGCGGGCAGCTTGCAGAGCTTGCAAATGGACAAATACCTCGACACACCTCGACGCACCTCGACGCACCTCGACACGACCTTGGACGCTCCTCGCCCTGACTGGCAGTTGCAGCAACCCGGAACCGAAGCCAACCAACCGTCTCCGAAATCGCCAGCGCCTGCCACCACAACGCGGCCACGCTTTCCCCTCCCGCTCGCTACCAACTGTCGCACGACCTCTCCCATTTTGCAAGTGTACAGCGTTTTCAACTGTCGATTCGACTCGAGCGAGAGCTTGAACGCACAAGCCGCTTCCGCGCATCCGCGCATCAGCCGTCGCTGACCTCACTTGGCTCTTCACTCTTCTTTCTCAGCCCTCGCCCTCTTTTCTCTTCGTCGTCGTTTCTCGTGCTCGTCGTCGCCCCTCTGGCTGGCCGCTCTCAACCCGGCCAACGCAGCACGACGGCGCGCACCGGGCGAGTTCCTCTGACGACGACAACGACAACGACACCTCCCGCCCTGTCCGCGACACGAGAGAATGGCTAGATCCAAGAGGGGGGTGCGGTTCCCCCACGGCAACGGTCACCCCAATGGCTCCGATGGCCGCCGGTCGAGCATCAGTGATGTCAGCGAGGATGGCAATGCCTCCCCCACCAAGGTCAGGTCCAAATCCATACCGCAACCGCTGGCTTCGGTGGAAGAGGTACGTCTGAACGCCAGAAAGGGCCCGACTCCCCTGCGCTTCCCATCCCATGAGATTCCATGACAACTACTACCCACGAGAGAGTGAATCTGGAACTGACGGCAACTCTCGCTCCACGTTCGCGTTTGCTCCTTTTACCCCAGAAACCACCCACTCCCGAAGAAGAGTATCAAAAGAAAAAGGCCAACTTCATCACCCGAACCTTTTGGACGCTTTGCATGCTCGGTGCCTTCTTCACCGCTCTCTTCATGGGCCACATTTACATCATCATCATAGTCACCATGGTCCAGATCATTTCCTTCAAAGAAGTCATTGCCATCGCCAATGTCCCTAGCCGTGCTCGATCTCTTCGTTCTACCAAGAGCCTCAACTGGTACTGGCTGGCCACCACCATGTACTTTCTCTACGGCGAAAGTGTCATTTACTACTTCAAACACATCGTTCTGGTGGACAAGGTGCTCCTGCCGCTGGCCACCCATCACCGCTTCATCAGCTTCATCCTTTACGTGTTCGGTAGGTGAATGCGGTTAAGCCTCTCCCTCCGGATGCGCGCCCCATGGAAGCTAATGCACCGATCCTGGCAGGCTTCGTCTTCTTTGTTGCCTCTCTTCAGGCCGGACACTACAAGTTCCAATTCACCAATTTCGCGTGGACACACATGGCCCTCTATCTCATCGTGGTTCAGGCGCATTTCGTCATGAACAATGTCTTTGAGGGCATGATTTGGTTCTTCCTGCCTGCTGCGCTCGTCATCACTAATGACATTTTCGCCTACATTTGCGGAATTGCCTTTGGCCGGACGCAGCTCATCAAGCTGTCACCCAAAAAGACTGTGGAGGGCTTCGTCGGCGCGTGGATTTTCACGGTTTTTTTTGCCACGATACTAGTCAACCTCATGATCCGGTCCAAGTACTTCATTTGCCCTGTCAATGTAAGCCATTTTGTCCTCGCCCGCGAGAGGGGGGAAAGGGAGTTCCTCTCCCATTACCGGCAGTCTCACAAGATCACGCTGACATCACGAATCTAGGACCTCGGCGCCACCGTCTTTACCGGCCTCGAATGCGACCCGAACCCCGTCTTCATCCCGCGCACCTACCATTTGCCCGAATTCTTCTTTCTGCCACAGACAACCAGCAACCTCTCGTTCACTTTTGCCCCCATTCAGCTGCACGCTTTTGCGTTGGCTTCGTTCGCCTCCCTCATCGCCCCATTTGGTGGCTTCTTCGCCTCTGGGCTGAAGCGCAGCTTCAAAATCAAGGACTTTGGTCATTCGATCCCAGGACACGGCGGCATGACGGACCGCATGGACTGCCAGTTCATCATGGGATTCTTTGCCTACATGTACTACCACAGCTTCATTGCTATCCACAAAGATAGTGTCGGGTCGGTCCTGGAGGTGGCCATCACGAGTCTGGGTCACGAGGAGCAGATCGAGCTGGTCAAGGGCCTGACGCGATATCTCGGAAACCAAGGCGTTGTCTCCGAGAAGGTATGTTTCTCCCCGCACCAGCGCCTCGTGCTGCCATCTCGAAGCTGATGATGGGTCTACAGCTTCTCGACTGCATTGAGCAAACAATCATTCATTGAGAAAATCATGACGAAACCGGCCTTCGTCCACTCTGTTCTTGCCCTTTTTTTTCATCTTGATTGATTTTGGCTGACATGGATCCGGAAGCATTGTCTGCGCTGCGACTTCTTGTTCACTACTGTGTCTTTCTGGCCAGTTTTACGACTTTGAGCATTGAAATAATCGCGGGTTGTTAATAGAACGGAAAAAGGAAGAGAAGGGGGTGGGG
>JMQE01001777.1:0-12130 GCA_000731825.1 Hypocrella siamensis | reverse complement strand
AAAAAAAAACAAATAAATAAAAAAATGAGTATGTGTCCAGGCCCCCCCCCCCCCGGGGCCTCAAAAACCAGAGTTTCAGACACCCGAGGACATTTCTGCAACGGTTTCATCCATCCATACATACACCGATACGGGAGGAGAGGTGTGTGTACTGACGCGATTTCCCAGCTCTGGCGGACAGCACAGAACAACAGCAATCCAGTAAAATGGCGGATGAGGGCAAGGTTCTGGGGGACAGCGCCATTGATGTCCGCAGCGGTGGCATCGCCGTCCTCGAACAGGACTATGAAGATAAACCCACTGCCGAGGAGCTCGCCACGTTGCGACGTGTCCCTGGCGAGATTCCAGCCATTGCCTACCTCATCTGCGTTGCCGAGTTCTGCGAGAGGGCCTCCTTTTATGGTAACGTCTCCTCCACACCGCAAAATGCTGCAGCTAGTGGTTGCGATCAAGATTAAAGACTGACCGTCAACCCACCGCACTGCGTCATGGCCGAGGCTGCGGGCTGGTGTCGTCTCATCAGGTTGTGCCTGGATCTGGACAAATTACGTCAACAGGCCGCTGCCCACCGGCGGCAATGGCTATGGTGCCGTTGCTCCAGGAAGTGTCGGTGGTACGCAGGGCGCACTGGGCCTGGGCACGCAGATTGCCGTACGTATCTCGACCCTCTCCCGTTCCCCTTGTGCGTTTGCAGAGAACATGGGATTCAGGTCGTCGTGCTGCCCAGGGCACTGAATGCTGAATATACGGGTCATAACAGAACGCCACGACCCAGTCATTCAACTTGCTGGCTTACTGTCTTCCCCTCATCGTCGGCTACCTTGCCGACACTAAATTCGGGCGTTATCCCATGATATTCTGGGGCGTCATTATATCAGGCTTCGGCCATGTTCTCATCGTCGCGGGTGGCGCCAAGACGCTCATTGACAATGGAACGGCCAAGATACCCTTCTTCCTGGGCGTTTACATCCTTGCCATTGGAGCTGGTATGTGCAAGGACAAGTCTTACTGCCACAACTGCCACGATTGTCACATTTCTCATTGCCCAGGCTGACCTGACCCGTTTTTTTTTTGTCAACAGCCATGTTCAAGCCCAACGTTTCACCCCTTCTCCTCGATCAGATGAAGTCGCACGTGCCCCGGGTCCGCACCCTCAAGTCAGGAGAGCGAGTGGTTGTAGACCCGGAGCACAGCGCCGAGAGAGCCCTGCTGTGGTTTTACATCCTCATCAATATCGGGGCCTTCATGTCAACGCCCACCTCGTACGCAGCCAGATATGTTGGCTGGTGGTTGGCTTTCCTGCTGCCCCTGATCCTGTACATTCCCCTGCCTCTTCTGTTGATGTGGTTGAAGCCTCGGTTGGTACTGCACAAGCCGGGCGGCTCAGATCTCCCGAATGCCCTGCGAGTCATCCGCCACTGTCTTGCCAACGGTGGTGTCTTCCGTATCGGACGAAAGGGGTGGTGGGACACGGCGAAGCCCTCGATTAGATCGCAGAGAGGATTATCGACAGAGGGTCATTACGATGATGCCTTCGTCGTCGATGTCCAGAGAACGATGCAGGCCACGGGCATGTTCTGCTTCTTCCCAGTCCAGTTCTGGAACGACAATGGGTGCGTAGCGCCGTCTCTTGTTTCCTTGTCTCCTTTTTGGGGATACCGGGGAGAGGAAGACGGGGGAAAAAGGCTGACATGAAAGGGGGGGGCCAGCATCGGGAACTCGGCGAACGCCCTGAGCACGATGCTTATCAACGACGGCGTGCCCAACGACGTCATTGCCAACTTTAACACAATCGTCATCATCGTCTTTGGGCCCGTCCTCAACGTGAGTTTCACCCCGGTCGAGGGTTTTCCCTTTTCCTTTTTCTTTCTTTGCCAAGCTGATGCTGACTACTCCGGACAAAAAAAAAAACGACGCTCGCTCTCAAAGTACGCAATCTATCCCCTGCTTCGCAAGGCCAGGATTCACTACGGCCCCTGCGCACGAATGACGACGGGCTTCATTCTCAGCACCCTCGGCGGAATAGGCTACTGTGTGCTGTGCTACAAAGCTTACCAGACGTCGCCGTGCGGCTGGTACGGTTCCTCAGACCCCTACTGCATCCACAACGAGCTGGTGTCGCCCATCTCCCTCTGGTGGGAGGGCATTCCATACGCCCTCGGCGGGCTCTCTGAGCTCTTTGTCAGCGTCCCAGGTACGAACATGAACCTCCAAGGTCCAGAAACGAAGGCAAAGATGTTGTTTTTGTGTATCTTGTTTTGCGGGTCTCCTCTCTTCAGCTGCTAAACCCCCGTTTGCTCCGGCAAACCCATCCCAGGCTACTCCATCGCCTATTCACGAGCTCCAGCCAACATGAGGGGGTTGGTGTCGGCGCTCAACCTCTTCAGCACCGGCTTCGCCTACATTGTCAACCTGGCCGTCTCTGCCGCCATTGTTGATCCATACTTGGTCTGGGACTTTGGCGGCCCAGCCATAGTCGGAGCCGTCGTCACCGTCGTTTTTGTACGTTTGCCCCCTTCCACCCCCCTCCGCTACTTTTCTTCTTCTTTTTTTTCTTCTTCCCTTCGCGCTCGCTTTGCCTTGAGCAAGAAGACGGCCGTTGCTGACGACTGTGGGGGAAAAAATGGTAGTGGTTCTTGTTCCGTCACGTCGACAAGGAAGAGTTTGTTCTTTCCACTTCGCAGACCAGCGAGGCCGAGGCCAATAACGTTGGAGAAGACTCGGAAGCCGTTCCGGCATACCGGGCCTAAAGCCCTCATTTGCACGAGAATGCGCGCAAAGTCAGCCGGTACCAAGTCAGTAGTGATGAAAGATGGGTGACTTGTGCCTTTTGATGATGGTCATGGGTGCCCTTTACGAATCAAACGTTCCTCGAATGTTTTTTTTTTTTTGGCTCAGATGCATTTGTCATTGGAATTTGGTGGTTCCGACTTGTATTTCTTTTTAGTTGGGCTGCACGCTGGGGGGCAGAGAAGAGAGACGGGATTTCTCGGTCCCTTTGCAATCAGAAACATATAAAGTAGGTCGATGGGAAGCGTTCGTGCTTCGGACCAAATAGAACAATTTGACCGAGATTCCATAGACATGTTTTCATCCCCTTGCTTTTCCTCCACTCTCGTGTTTGACACTTTACAACTTGTTTGGCACGTTTTTCCAAGCCTCCTTGTGGCCTGCATCCCTCACCCAGCGATCATGATGCTCCTCAGTTCCCACCAACAACATGTGCTGCGCCTTGAGCCAATCTTGGTCCTGGTCCATTCTGATCCACGGCTTCCCACTCCACTTGGGCCAGCTTTGCTCGGCCAGGAGCAGCGACCGAGCGACCTTAACGACGTGCCCCTCGTCCATGATGCGATGAAGGCGAGGAAGGAGATCCGATGGCCCAGACAGCCCGGCGTCTTGGTCCTCCGGAATTTTGTAGTTGCGGATTGAGGACACGTCGAGAGGCGGAGATCCGCGAGCGACGTACTCCATGACGTCATAGCGCATCTTGTATTCAATTATGCGGATCTTGGCGCTCGTGGGGATAAACGGCTTGTTGAAGGCACGGAGAAGTGGAACGGCATTTAGAGAGTGGCTGTGCGTGTCGCAAAGGGATGAGTGAGCCTTTGTACTACTGGGAAAGAGAATGCTGGGAGAAGAAGTGTGGGAAGTAGGAGACGAAGAAGGAGAATAGGCACAACTAAACTTACATGAGAAAAAAGTCATACTTGGGGACATGAGGCGGATTCCACGACGCCGCCGCAGCCGCCACGAAGGCGTTGTGATGCAGGTTCTCGGCTATTCGCTCCTCGATCTCGTCTTCCCTCACGCGCAAAGTGGCGGCCAGGGCGACCGACTCTTGAAGCATCTTGCCCGAGACGCCGTCGTGAAAAGCCTCGGGCCCGTCCCACCTAACGAGGCCGGTCAGAGTTCCGTACTCGGCACGGACACGCTCGCATACCTCCGACAGACTCCTGAACTGAACAGGTACGCCGGACCGGTCCATCTTTTCGGCGGCAGCGTCAGACTGGTCAAAGAAGGTTCCGAGCGAGTTGGGGTGGACGGCCGCCTGAGCCAGGCCGGCCGCCATGATGGCGGGCTGCTCCCACTCCAAGCCGTACATGAGCTGGATCATGGGATGGAGGATGCCAGCGAACAAGCGCTGAACCATGTCTCGGGACTTGGGCGTGTTCAGGCAGAGAAAGTCGAGGATGACGGCTTCCCAGCCATGCTTCTCAATCTCGAGCTGGAAGAATTTGCGAAAGTTGGAGTAGTGCTGGCCGCGGCCCAGGAATTTGTGCGCGTTGCGAGGCCAGTCCTCGAGTTCGGCAACGACGTCGTCCTGGATGGGGGCCGGTTGGAGCTGGTACGTCTTGTTGGCATCGTAGGCGGCCTGCAGGATGGACGTAGGAGCTCCCGTGTCGTAGAGGGAGAAAAGATGGTGGACAATCTTTCGAACGTGTCAGTCTTCAGTTTCAATACACACTTTCCCTTGTCGTGAAAGGAGCGGGCGGGCTTGCTGCGCTGACGAACATGATTATGGTATCCTGCGGAGTTGAAAAAGACGTGATGAGTCTGGAAATCATCTTGTAGCAACTGCGTCAGCTTAGCAGCCGTCGCCTCGTCGTGCTTCGTCCCGCAGAAGCCAGTGTCGTTGGCGGCGACGAGAATGTGAGATGCGGTAGCCATGCTGGGCGAGGATGGATAGAAACGGGATGCACCGGTCGAAGCAAAAGATGTCACTTGTCGTCGTGCTTGGATCTTGTTCAATGGCCAGCTATGTGTTGGAGTTGCAAGTATCGTCGTCTCTGTCCCTCTGGCGCTTTGCCGTATATATACTGGACGCGGGTGATGTGAATAGGCCCGTCGCCATGATGAGGCCGAAGGCCGAGACCGAGACATCAACCATTGCCACCTTGATCAGCAAGACGGGATCGGACGACCAAAGAGTGGGATCAATGTGTCACGACAGATTGGGAACGAGCCGCGTTCGGGGACTGCTTGAAGGGTCGGACATCCGAGCGAGTCCATGGACTGACAAATGATACGATGTGATTGGCCTGCCGTGATTGGCCAGCCCTACCCTGTTCTCGCAGATGTGGAGGAGGCTTTGGGAAACATTCTGTGTTCTGGTGACATCACGGCTCGGCGACTTGACGGCCACGACGAGCGAGCGAGCGAGCGACCCGGACGCGAGAAACGGCGGGGACCGACAGATGCAATCAAGGTTTCATTCTGTAGATACCAGTCAGCGCCGTGAGGGATATTCGTCAACCCGTTCTGCCTTGGTATCTTCGAGTAGGACAATGACACAATACGTGAGCCTGCAGATTTGATGCCGCATCCACGCCGATTTTCCTTTGGTTTTTTTTGGTCCCCTCTTTGCTCGTCACCACCTGCTCTGGCCCAACCAGCTTCATCGATGCCAACTCTACTCCAAGCCAATCCACCCGTCTTCATCATCTGACGTCTCGGCATTTCCATTTGCGCCCATGTCAGACCCTCCACCGTCGCCATCTTCCCTCGCTGCCCTCAGCTTCGGCCTTTGATTCGTCTCTTTGCCTGCTTGGCCGAGCAGATAATCAACCATGTACACGTTCTCGTCTGCCAGTCGCCTGATCTCGTCTCTCATTCTCGAGACAGCTCGCGCGACGATTCGCAGTTCTACATCCATTTTGCTCCGATTGGCTGTCAACCAGGCACCGTGCTTGTCCACCAAAGCCTTAATCCACAACAAACAAAACTCAATGTGAGGCGATTCCTCTGTTTGAGCCGCCACAAAACGTAGCAATCTTGACACGTACACCGTCGGCATTTCGCTCACCGTAAGCGAGATGTTTGACGTTGGCACGGACTGGAAGACGCGTCTGATGAGACCAGACTCGTTGAGACGAAAGGCCATGACCAAGGCTTTGATGTAGTCCTTCTCCGTCTCCAGGACATGTAGCGTCGAGGCCGGCGTGCTCTCCATGTCGAGATCAAACGGATCAAACTGAAAGGCATGGTCGACACTGTATATCAGAAGCCCCTCAGTCGACGCAGCGCAGAAGGCTGTGCCGGATGGCGAGAAGGCGACGCCATTGACTCGAACTGCTGGCAGCTTCTTGCGTGCCGACGGATCACCACCTCTTTTTGAGCCCGGGAGGCTCAAATCCATGCGATCTTCCCGATCAGATGCCTCTCCTTGATCGTCAATTTCATCCATGGGCCCGGCCTCGGTGAGACGATTGCTGTTGAGAAATTCCTGCGTCCCGGACAAGGAAAGGTTTACGCTGACGGTGAACTTCTTCAACATCACCATCGTTGTTACCGAATACAAGCAGATGTATTTGCTGTTGCCGCCAGCAAGCAGGCAGCTTCCGTCCGCACTATAGCGTATGGAGCTGAAGCTCTTGGTTCCTGACATGTTGGCGGCTGTTCTCCGGTCGCCAAATTTCCTGCCCCCTGAGACATCACGCCGTCCGTCAAGCCCAGAGATTTGTTCCCCATCTGCCATCGACCAGAACGTCAGCTGTCCATCGAGGGTTGAGATGGCCAATTGCAACGAGTCTGGTCGAACAGCAATATCCAGGACATCCGCCTGCAGTTGAAGCGGCTCACTCGTTTGTGTTCGGCTGAAAATGGACCAGATACGGGCCGTGCGGTCCCAGCTCCCGCTGACAAGCGCGTCTCCTTTCGGCGAGAACGCCAAGGCCGAGACCGGGCCCTCGTGCCCCGAGAGCTGATCAAGTAGTTGGCCTGTTTGCACAGACCAGATGTGAACGTCGAAAGAGTCCAGTGAGCCCGCCGCAACCACCTCACCACTGGGATCCACGGACATGCATGAAAAGGAAAGCCGGCTAGGGGCCGTGAAAGTGCGAAAATTTCGATATCGTATGAGATCCCAGGCGCGGATCGATCCATCCAGACTCGACGTGAAGAGCACGTTGCCTTTCTTGGCAAACTCACAAGCTGTGACACCACTGCTGTGCTCGGTGAAGGTGACGATGCAAAATCCCGACTCAATATCCCAAACTTTGATCTTGCCATCGTCTGCCGTCGTGATGATGCGCTTGCCATCTGGTGAGTAGACAAGAGAGTTCATGGAATCAAAGTGACCCTGCTGTTTCAAAATATACGACTCGGATTGCCACTCCCATACCAGCAATTGCCCCAGCTTGGAGGCGCCAAAGGCGAGCCACTCACCGCTCTTATTAATTGAGACAAAATCAATGTCATTCTGAGAAATGCTGAGTTTGTGGATGTTATTGAAATCGGGCATGTCGTATAAGCTGAACAAACCGTTGGAGAACCCTGCGACCAACAGATTCGCTTCCGCATGAAAGGCCGCGCACCTCACATGGGCACTTCCTTGCATGAAGTAGTGTTTCTGTACAATTCGCCAGCGAAAGTCGGACTCGTCATGGGGGTCGCGCACGTCCCCATCGTCTGTTGCGTTCAGTGGTCTCACCCAGCGCCAATCGAATACGGCGCCATCCTTGCTCACAGTGTAAATGACTTCTTGATCCTGGGAGAACCAAGCACCGATGACCGTTTGCTTATGACCTGACAAGACTGTCGGTGTGAAACCTGGTTCCTGGTCCACGCTCCATACCCGCGCGGTTAGGTCTTTGGATGCCGTCAAAAAGAACCTCGAGCAGCTTGACCACTCAATGTGCTGCACAACATCAAAGTGGCCCATGTGTCTGTGGTGCCTCACAAACGGAGCGAATTCGAGTCCTCCATCGTCGTTCGTGTCTGGTGTAGAGGGCACATGCCACACCTCAAGTTTGCGCCCAAGACCGACGACGAAATGTCTCCCAGAGGGAGAGAATGAGAGCGCCGTAACCTGCGATCGGAAAGAAAAGTAATAAATGGGGATTCGTCGAGGGACATTTGTCAGAATCGCCTGACCATCTTCGTCGACCGTGAGGAGTAGGTTGCCGCGGGGTGTGAGCCCGATTCGAGAGATGTTTTTGCGATGGGCAAAGGGCAAAGTAATGGATTTGTTTCTAGAAAGAAGGATCTCGACGTCAGCAGCTGGCCTGAATGCTAGAGCTCATCATTTGCTCACTCCACCAGATTGAAGACGGTAACCCGGTTGCCTACTGGGGAGTAGAGATGGGTGCCATCAGGACTGAAAAGTAGGTTGCCCTGGCTATAGACGGTGCCCAGCAAGTTCGAGAACTGGCTTTTAAGTCAGTACAGCTTAGCTAGCGTTTAAAGGCGATGCGTCTCCTTACCTTGAAGTCAGTCTTCATGTCGTCGTCCGTCTACAGAGCCATTGTATGCCTCGAGATTCCCATTTTGCCGAAATTTCAAAATCTTTATCGATAAAGTTGCTGATTATTGCACGAGGGCGTCGGCGAATCAATAATCCCGGGTCTCAAATCTAGTCCATTTCCAGCCAAGCGCGGCACAACGGCGGGATTGCTTGGGCGATCTGTTCAGCCCATCAGCCAATCAGACGCACCGGCAGATGAGCCAACAAGGCAAGGGCAGCAAATTTGAATCGCCCAGCAGCAGTAGCCACAGGCCGCCAAGCTGTTCGGCGGCCCCTGAAGTTGCAGCGACTGCTGCCACCATGGAGCTTCAACCTCCACCTCGACCTCCACCCTGCTCCCGTCTGGCACCAAACTCCATCCCTCTCTCCGACACCCTTTTTTAAACCAAGCCCAGTGTCCTTTTTGTCCTCACAGGACAATTGAGCTTGCGTGACGTTGGGCTGTAGGCCGATTTCTGCTGCTTTTCGACGTTCGTGAAGCACGCTTCGATTTCTTTCAAGATGGTTCCCTCTGCGGAGAGCGCTTCACCAATTGGCATTGCCAATCTCCCAAATCAGCGACACAAGATCGTCGCAAAGAGGGGAGCTGCCTTCACCTTGATGGTTCGTTCTTGAATCCTCTTTCGCTCATATATCCCCAAGAAGCTTCAGCTGTATCGTGCTATGAGTAGTTGGCTCATCTACTCCGTATAGGTAGCTGGCGAATCTGGCCTTGGAAAGACCACCTTCGTCAACACCCTCTTCTCCACCACGATCAAGGGGTTCAACGATCACAGGCGTCGACACCAGAAACAGGTTGACAAGACTGTCGAAATCGAAATCACCAAAGCAGAGCTCGAAGAGAAATTCTTCAAGGGTAAGCCAATCTGAGCAAAACGCGATCCCTTGACGCAATCTTGGTAACGCGCTGACCGCGACCAGTCCGCCTGACCGTCATCGACACCCCTGGATTCGGTGACTATGTCAACAATCGCGATTCATGGATGCCAATCATCGAATTCCTAGACGATCAGCACGAATCCTACATGCTTCAGGAGCAGCAGCCCCGGCGCCAGGACAAGATTGATCTCCGTGTCCACGCCTGCTTATACTTCATCCGCCCCACTGGTCACACCTTGAAGCCCCTTGATATCGAAGTTATGAAAAGACTCTGCTCTCGCGTCAATCTCATTCCCGTGATTGCCAAGGCCGATACCCTAAGTCCGGCCGATCTGGCCAGGTTCAAGCAAAGAGTATGCTGCCCTCTCATCCATTCGCGCTTAGTCCATTGGCTTCATATCCGTCCCTGACACGACTAGATCATCTCTGTTGTCGAGGCTCAAAACATCAAGATCTACCAGCCCCCGATCGAGGAGGACGACGAGGCCGCGGCGCAGCACGCTCGAAGCCTCTTGGCAGCCATGCCCTTTGCCGTTATCGGTTCCGAGAAGGACGTCAAAACAGGTGATGGCCGCATCGTCAAGGGTCGTCAGTACTCGTGGGGTGTTGCCGAGGTTGAGAATGAAGAGCATTGTGACTTTAAGAAGCTCCGATCGATCCTGATCCGAACTCACATGCTCGATCTCATCCATACCACCGAGGAACTACATTACGAGGCATATCGTGCTCAACAAATGGAGACACGCAAGTTTGGCGAGGCTCGTCCTCGCAAGTTAGACAACCCCAAGTTTAAGGAAGAGGAGGAGGCTCTGCGTAAGCGATTCACCGAACAAGTCAAGGTCGAAGAACAGCGTTTCCGCCAGTGGGAACAAAAGCTCATTGCTGAGCGTGACCGCCTCAACAAGGATCTTGAGCAGACTCATGCCCAGATCAAGCAGCTGGAGACCGAACTTGAACAAATGCAGGGTAGTGCCGCTCGCAGTCATGGCCGCCGCTAAACATAACAAGACAGGTTTTTCCGGAGAGGTGGCTTGAATGCTGGACGAGGTGGCCATATGAACATTTGCAAGTGTGCAAACGTGCCTGATCTTGGAGGATAGATTGTGACAGCTCTTCTAGCTGCTCAGCGCAGGAGAAAATAGCACCTTTTCTTTTTTCTCGGATGCTACCAGCGTTTCGAGAGACCTGTCGCAGTTTCGAGCCGAATCAGAAAATCCACTGCGACACCGCGCACTCGGAAGTATTTTGTGTCTTTTGAATTCGCCCGAAATAGCTTGATCGACTGAACATGGTCAACAAAAAAGTGTGAACCTTCTGATGCTCCTTGTCAGAAAAATCGCAGGTGGGGTGGAAAATGGCGTGGAGTGTATAAGCCTTTTGACGATCGTCTTCCTAGTCTAGCCCTTTTTTTTTTATTTCTCTTTAATTTTACTTTGCTCGGATAATACTCAATAACCGTGTCGTACCAGCTAGATATCAGCTTGGCCAATCAATCCCGTTCGTTTCACCAAAAAAAACCAAACGACCAAAACTTTGAGGCGTCCAAGGTTTGCTTGCGCGAGCCGTGCATGCATCATTTCACCTTTCATTACACAGTGTGGCGAGAAAAGAGTATGCAGTTCGCTATCCCGTTACGCTAATTGATGATGATAAGCAAATGCAGTTTCAGCAGACTTTCCGCCGCATCTGAGCAAAAGAATTCTTTCCCCTCACCCTTGCCCTCGTTGGTCCCATTGAGGCCGCGTACACAATCCAGCCCCCATCCTCCTCAAACAGAGTCCATACTGGCTCTGGTGACGAGCTGCTCGTTCTTATTGCCTAATCTCGAAATCTGCAAAAAGGCATCTACGCCGTATCCTTCCAAGCTGTGAAGATTGAGACTTCCTGCCCAGTACTCTGCATACACCCTGCTCAACGGCAGTCCCATGCCCAATCTCAGATTTGGCGGTCTGCTGGTCAGTGAGGACAGAGAATTCTGGTAATTTGGGTTCTTGAGGTCGGCACGGCCGATCTCGGTCTGGATTTGGACTTCTTGCATGGTGGCGGCCATGCGCGGCACCTGGCCGAGGTTTTCCAGCCGATGCTGCGAATGGGGGCCCTTGGAGAAAGACCACAAGTATGGCAATTCTGCGCGAGAGATGCCGCCTCCTCGATCGGACATGCGGAAGATGACGTGTTCTTGGGCCTCGCAGATGGTTATTTCGACGGGGGGCGGGGGCCCTGACATGTTTTGATTTTGACGCCACTCAATGACGGCTTGCACAGAGTTCCGGAGGAGCTCGCCGACGATGTACTCGATATGGCTGAGGATATAGGGAAAGCTGGCATCCAGGTGGCCAAAGACCTTGATCTCGGGAACAAGGACGTCAGGACCATGCATGGAGCGGGCGAGGGCCGTGACAGCCTTGGCGCAGCGCTCAATGACGTCCTTAGCGGAGCACTTGATGAAGACTTCACCTATGAAGTCGGATTCGGAGAGCTTCGCACCGGGCGAGAAGTAGGGCGAATTGAAGGTTTCGGTCAAGGAGAGGTGCTGCTCGGCGATGACGCGGCGGGAAATGCGCTGGCCAGTCTGATTAGATGCTTTGTAATTCGAAAACACAAGCGACGTACGAGCACGAACTCACAGATCTAAGGATGGTGTTCATGAATCTGTCCAGGTCTTGGGGGTCCATAAAGCCACGGCACTCGTGGATGCCCATGGCCAGCTTTGGTATCACGGTCAAGTGACCCTTGAGGTTACGGCTGATTATGTCGCAGAGCTTCTCGTTGTCCTCTAGTGTCTTGATCTCCTTCATTTTACGAAGCTGGTCGAAAGCGTTGTAGTACAGGTCGTAAACGTCGTTGATGTGCGCGTTGGTGACGACGACGTATGGGAGCTGTTGCATGTCTCGCAGTCTATGTGCGATCCTTCGCGGGCATAATCGCTGGTCAGTCGCGGAACATGACGAAGCTTTTCCTTCTCTCCTTCTCTCTCCCCCCCTCTCTCCCCCTCCCCCCTCTCCC
>JMQE01001776.1:0-12146 GCA_000731825.1 Hypocrella siamensis | reverse complement strand
CCCCCCCTCTCCTCTGCCGATATCGAAATCGCTCTCGGCAATCTTGTAATGCGCTTGCTCCGGATGGCAATGTGCTAGGTTTCCTGAAATTTTCCCCCTCCCTGGTCGGGCTTTGATTCTCGTGACGGAGCACATACCCTTGTCCTTTTTCCAATCCGGAACCGCCGGAACTGCCTCCTAACGACGCTGTTGATGTTCCCAACCTTCATTCCGAGCATCTACTCCTCCCAGCATTTCAAAGCTAACAGCATTCAAGCGTCTATTCCGCCGGCCAATTCATGAATCCAGGACCGGCCCCCAAACCGCCCGCCAAATCACCTTCGGACAGACCGCGGCTTCACCTGACGCCGAGCGGCGACTTGCCCGGCAACATGGCCAACATGGCCATCTCTCCCATTCGAAGCACCGCCACGTCAACCTACTCCGGCTCGACAATCTCCCTACCGATTGCTCGACAGCAGTCCAGCAACATGGACGGCAGGGGGGGAGTAGCCATCAAGAAGGAAGGCTGGGCGTCGGTCAAGGAGAGCAAGAACTTCATTCAGCCCTGGAAACAAAAGTTTCTGATTCTGCGCAAAGACTCTCTCGACTTTCACAAAACAGAAGGAGGCAAGGTCTCTTATACGCTGTATTTGAGAGACGTCGTCAACGTCGGCAGGGTAGAGGCTGCCGGCACCATTTTCGAGATCAAGAGAAAGCCCGATGGCATCTCCAACAGCCCTGGGGACGACGACGGCCAAACGAGGACACTCAACATCAAGGTCAAGAGCGACGACGACTTGTACGAATGGATCGACCTCATCTACGGCGCCTGCCCGGGCATGGGTGGCGTGAGCAATCCGACCAACTTCTCTCACGCTGTTCACGTTGGCTTCGACCCCCAGACGGGCGAATTCGTTGGCTTGCCTCCCGAATGGTCCAAGCTGCTCAATTCGTCAGCCATCACCAAGGAAGACTATGAGCGCAACCCGCAGGCTGTCTTTGAGGTCCTCGACTTCTACACCGATCTCGCAAAGAGGGCCGAAAACCCCAATCAGTTCTCCAGCATGACACCGACACCTCCGGGAGGCAACATGCAGCACAAGCAACTCGGCGGCGGCGGCGGGAGCTCCATCGCTCCTCCCCGCCCGGCGCCCCCGACCCCATCACAGCAGCGCACATACAGTCCCACGCCGGCGCAGTCAAGGAGCAGCGGCAGCGGTGGGCCGAGGCGGCCTGTGCTCTCCGATCACCAGCTGCAGCAGCGCCAGCAGATGCAGACCCCCCCGTCAAACTATGTGTCGCAGGATGTTCTTAGGGAAGAGCAGCGCAAGAGGCAGATGGAAGTACAGAGACAGCGCGAGGCAGAAGAGAGAGAGCGGCGGGAACTCGAGGCCTACAACCAATCGATACCCAAGAACAAGGTGCCTTTATCCCAGCAAGAAATAGGCGGCGGCGGCGGCGGCTACGACACAAGGTCCGGCTCTCCACACGGTGGCGATCGCTTCAACCCTACGAGAGCCGCACCCCCGGCCCCGCAGAAACAACAGCTTTCTGCAAGCCCGTCGTCAAACGGGATGCGTGCCCAGAGACCAGCGCCTCCTGCTCCGTCACTGACCTCGTCGAACCGTCCGCTCCCAGCTTCTCAGTCAAGCTCCAGCGTGCATCGCGAGCCGGCCGGCCAGATGCCCCGGATGCTGCCAAAGAACGAAGGCCCGCCATCGTCGAGGAACCAAAACGGGATCCAAGCCTCGCAGCAGCCAAGACAGCCGGCGGCTCCGCAGGCCGCGCAGCCTGCCACCCGTCTACCAGCACCGGTCAAGCCGCTCAATGTGGCCCCCAAGACGAGCTCGACTCAGCCATCGGACAGCGTCAAGGCTGCCGAGGCCGCGCTCACGGCCAAACCGGCAGCCTCGGAGCGCAAGCAGGATGTTCGCATGTCGACCATGTCGGAAAACGAGGTCATGGCGAAGCTCAAGGAGGCCGTGTCCAAGGACGACCCCAACTTGTCGTATTCGAAGCAGAAGAAGATTGGACAGGGTGCCTCTGGCTCCGTCTACGTCGCCAAGATCAAGGAGACGGCTCAGGGCGTCGCTCGAGAGCTATTCCGACAGCACGGCGCTCGCACGCAGGTGGCAATCAAGCAGATGGATCTCGCTCACCAGCCAAGGAAGGAGCTCATTGTCAACGAAATCATGGTCATGAAGGACAGCAAACACAGAAACATTGTCAACTTTGTTGATGCCTTTTTGAGAAACAACAATCAGGAACTATGGGTCGTCATGGAGTACATGGAGGGCGGCGCTTTGACAGATGTCATTGACAATAACCCATCCATTTCGGAAGAACAAATCTCAACCATTTGCTACGAGGTGAGTTCTTTCGTCTTTTCATCCTTGACTTCGTGACGTATAGTCAGTCTCTTTCTTTCGCCTCTATCCGTTTCTTCTTCTTCTTCTTCTTCTTCTCCTCTCGCGCGCAAAGTATGGCATGGTCACTCGGCATGTCAAAAACGTAATCGCCGGGTCAATGTGCTGACTCTCGCAACCACCAGACGTGTCGCGGACTTCAACATCTACACTCACAAAGCATCATTCACAGAGACATCAAGAGCGACAACGTCTTGCTTGATGCTCGGGGCAACGTGAAGATTAGTGAGTCACGCCCTGGACTGCATCGCAAGGCTCTTGTGCTAATCTTTTGGAAACAGCCGACTTTGGGTTCTGCGCCAAGCTTACAGAGACGAAATCGAAACGAGCCACCATGGTGGGCACGCCGTACTGGATGGCCCCAGAAGTCGTCAAGCAAAAGGAATATGGGCCCAAGGTCGACGTTTGGTCGCTGGGCATCATGGCCATTGAAATGATTGAATCCGAGCCGCCGTACCTGAACGAAGAACCTCTGAAAGCCCTATATCTGATTGCCACGAACGGAACGCCCCGGCTCAAGAAGCCCGAGAAGCTGAGCAAGGAGCTCAAGGCTTTCCTTTCCGTCTGTCTCTGCGTGGACGTCAAGAGCCGTGCCTCTGCCGATGAGCTGCTGGCCCACGACTTTCTCAGGCACGGTTGCCCACTGGGCAGCCTTGCAGAGCTGTTGGCGTTTAAAAAGCATGCCAAGTAGCGACGGAAGCGCTCGCATTCAGTCGCTGTTCAGGATGCTCAGGTCTTGGCAGGCGTGTCTCGACGGGCTCAGAGTCAGGGTTTGGTTAGGGTCTGGGTCTGGGTCTGGGTCGTCAGGAATAGGGTGGGCCCATGGCATGTGGTGGTCCCTGTGCGGGAGAGTGGCCCTTTGCGGGAGAGAAAAGCAGAATTTCGAAAAATGTCGGCGTTTGGATGGGGAATTAAATGCATCTTCGTTTTTCAGCAGGCGTCTTGACAAAACTCAGTGCGCCGAATGTAGGAATGTAAATTTCTGGTGAATAGATGATTCAGCCGCGCCTCCTCGACCACGAACGCGGGGGGGGGGGGAAGGCACTGGAAATGGGAGCCTTGCGCGACGGTGGTGTCACTTGCGCGAGCTTTCAAAGCTCCTACTCTACCTACTAGGTACCTACCTACTTGCCTACCTACCTACCTCCCTAGGCTGGCCAAAGAGATAGATAGATAGCACCTGTCAGAAGGGCTGAGCGTCATGAGCGCCGCGGTGGTCCTGGGACATGTTCAGTTCAGGAGGGCGGGCTTTGCCACGGCCCATGGATCGCAGAAGGCAGGACTTGTCCCGGATCATCCAGATTCCTTGGCAGATCCCAGGGCAGGGACTAACAGCTGAGCTTCTGCGCTGTACCGAGTATATTGAACAGGCCCGGTATGCGGAGCTGTTCCCTGCAGCGATGCAACCATACGTGATCAGGGGTGGCTGTTACGACCAACGGACTGTCTGTCCACTCTGGACGCGCACCCGTTTTGTATGACACGTTTCGTGGCCGACTGGTGGAGGAGGAGGATGAGGAGGAGGATGAGGAGGAGGAGGGGGAGGAGGAGTGGAAATGCATCCTAGACACGTTTTCGCTTCTACTGAAGCTTGGCAAGTACACACGACGCACATACACAATGCGCACACGCACACACAATACATATACACAATGGGGCTCACTGTGCGTGGAAGGATGACGATGAAGTGTCTACTAGGTACACAAAATAGAAAATTCAGTTACCTACCAAGTACCTACCTCTTCCGCTTTGGGTACATCTGGTATAGATGTACCACGTCGGTAGATTTTTTTTACTCGTGCCGCAGTCTTGCACATTATGAACAAGACATACACTACCTAGTACCTACTAGGTGGGTGCTAGGTAGGTATTGACTTACTCCGTCCAGGTCACTATAGCCGCATCAGGTGTCCTGTCACGTTTGTATTCGTCACCAGATGCACCAGGTTCGGGAATGGACACAGTGCCTCGAGCAATAGTCGAAGGACCAATGGGGGCCCCCAAAGGCGGTCGCGGTCGAACTCTTTAGAAAAAGTTGCTTCGATTGTCGCACCATTTCAGGTTGATTGGAAAGAGTGGAGCTCTCCCACTGGCGGCGCGCATGAGCCCAAACCCCCTGAATCATGGCTGGCCTCCGGCTCATAGCCTCGGCCGGGCGGCCGTTTTCTCTGTCCAGTGTCTGTTGCGGTCACGGTCAAGGAGGGGGGTGGGGGAAAGGAAAGTTTCCCCTTCCTTGGCCTTTTCACTTGACTCTACTTATTGTTCATTGCTATGCGACTGTGGGACAGGGAATTCTATCGGGTCGGGAGATGAGAGAAAGGGTCCTTCTTGGTATACCGGCGCATGCGGACGGCGGACAATGGACGGAGCTTTTTGCAAACAGACAGACATGCAGCTTTGTCACGTGAAGGCGGGGGTTTCATGCTTCAGGGGCGGGGGGAGGGGGAAAGTGGGATAGATGGAAGGTTTCTTGTTACCTACTGGAGGAGAAAGGGGATTTTCCATCTGCAGGTACGTAGATGTGTATAAGCCTTGGATGGACACGGACGGTCGCTGGGCTGCTCTGAGGGTACGACGACCACTAGGTATGGATGTACAGACCTGCCTGCCCAAGGTTGTAGGTACCTACGAACATTCAAGGTATGTATTTGTGAGTTTTGGTCCTCTACCAGGGATCCCTATGATGCCATGCTCATCCCTGCATGAAGATGATGATGGGTGGCCAGAGCTTTGCAGAGCAGAGAATCTCCGTGCGCGATTCCAGACCAAGTTGATGGACTTTCTCATTCTCATTCTTTCGGCCTGATCTGGAGCAGGCAGCCAGAGTCGCGTGGCAATTGAGACGAATGGGAGGGGGAGGGGGAGTTTTTGATACTTGGGCTTGCTTGGGTGCCAGGAGCGGCAAGTCGAGCCGAACCTGCGTTGAGGTATTGTTTCAGAAGGTCTAGCTGTTGTCCATCTGAGCGGAATGCTTTTGCCTTTCCCCCCCCCTTCCTCTTTCTGAGCTCATGAATTGAAGGAATTGAGGCATGAATGCGAGCGATCAACTCTATTGTAGGCTGGCCAGGCGGTGCTATTGACGTGCACGCCCAAAGGGTTCCTGACTCGGGACAAGAACCTTTGTTGAGCCCTAAGGGGGGGTCTCTTCGTTTGTAGTCGAGAAAGTCACTGTGACATAGACTGCATCTACCGACCCTAGTAGCTAGGCACGCCGAGGAAAAGACGAGAAAAAACACATTGCGCAGAGAGAAGGAGGAGAGGAGCTAATCGGTCTTTCTCTTTTTTTTTTTTTTTTCTCCCCCATCTCGTCGCCCAGAAAGCTTGGCGCTTTTCCCCTGGCAGATGGGCATGCGGTACTTACCTAGTGCTGAACGGGCCCCCCCGCTCAGAGCACTTTGGGGCGAGGTCCTGCTAGTCATTCATGTCCGCTGCAGGCGCCAGCTGCGAGACCTGTGGCAGCAGCTGCTGACAGTGCAGCACAGTGGCCACGGAGCCCATACATCAATCCCCTTTCCCCCCTCCCCGGGTCCAGCCACAGGGGCCCTTGCTCTAGACTAGCCCGTAACCGTCACCTCCCTCTCCCAAACGAAATCTACTCTCGCCATCATCACCATCAATCAGACTTCTCTTTCTACTTCTTCTTCCCCTTCTCCTCTATCCCTGCCTCTCTTTTCACCCCGCGTCCATCTTGTAATCCCTGCTCTCATCCTCCTCCCATTTCCATGAGGCTTGTATATTGATTCCTTTTTACCTTTTTCTTATTCAAATTTTCTGCTTGGTCCCGTTTCTCCTCGGGACACCACTCGCGAGACCAACCCACCCCCAACGGATCATTCGACCTTGCAGCAACGCCAACGTGGTCCTCTCTTTCTATCAGCTCAAGGTTGTCTTTCACTTGGAACGTCGCCACCGCGCAACCATCAGACAGCTCCGATCATTACGACTTCGCTTCGAGGGCTCGCCGTCTCTGCAGAAATCCCTCGCCGCGCACCCGCGAACGGTTTCTCCTGGTCTCTCACCTCGCCCCCCTGCCTTCAAGCAGCATTTGTGACAAGATTCTCCCCTCCTCCGCCCTTTCTTCGTGGTCTCGATCGGTCTGGCCTTTGTCCAAGTATCCTGTTGTAATACCCGGCTACTGGATCAGCCGGCGTTGTGTCTTCTGTTCTTCATTCGCCTCCTCGCTCCCTTGGGGATTCTGAGTCTTGGATCCCATCCTCCATCGACTTACGGCCACGGCTCCTGGCTGGCTTCCGGCCTGGTTCAGCTCACTATTCACACAGCAAACACGGATCTCCTTGTAGCGGCAGCGGCATTCTCATTGCATCACAACGAGCATACAGCATACCTCAGCTATCCCTGACCGGGACCCCGGGCTCGTACCTGTGCACCTGAGTGTCATGAGGTCGGCGAGATAGACGATAATGTCAATGCCCAGATCAGATCATATGGCATCGGGCTTTTCGTCCCATCTCTCCAACCCGCAAGCTGGTGGCATCTCTCAGTCACCTGGCAGCAGCAGCAACTCGCCCGTCGATCCCTCATCATCGAGCAACAGATCCCCTTTCGGTCTTCCAGGCGGTATGATGGCGGGCAACGTGCGATCTGGGGCAGGTTCTCCGTCGCACGACATGGCTGGGTCCAGCCGGCTTTTCTCGAAACGGTAAGTGTCTGTCTGCGTCCGCGTCCGCGTCTGCGTCTGCGTCTGCGTCTGCGTTTGCGGAGCCTTCATTGGCCATGCAGGCATGAGCCCAGTGTATCTTACTTCTCTTTCCCGTCGGGACCCTGAATTCCTCTTCTCCCGGGGCCCCGAGAGCTCCCGCGCCGAGACGACTGTTGTGCTGATTTCTCTCCTCGTTGCCGCCATGCAGTGCACGCGAGATTCAAGCCCAAGAGGGCATCACAAATTTGCCGCTGAATCCTTGGGTCGGCCCCCCAACGAGCGGCAACTCAACCCCTCTTCGTGAGACCATCCCTGAATCGCCAACCGATGGCTTCCCAGACTTTGGACCGCTCCCGACGTCAGAGACTCTTCCTCAGACCCGAAGGGCTCGCGCCGGCACTGTCCCGTCCCGAATGCCCGGCGGCCCTTCAAACGGCCTTCTGAACGCCCATAATCTAGCCGCCAAGTCTGCCAGAGCCACGCCGTCCCAGAGCCCGTATGGCAAGTCGCCATCCCCGAGCCTCGACCACCCCGGGAATGCGTCCGGTAATTCTGCCCTCTTGTCGCGCCTTCGAGCAGGCTCGCTGCCGCAGCGGAGCCCCTTTACGCTGCCCAGCACGAGCTCCCCCTTCGGCCCTTCCATTTTCAGCAGCTGGAATCCGGCTGGTGTCGGCCGCGAGCGTGGTTCGACACTGGCCAGCATTGCCAGCGTAGGGTCCAACGGCTTGGATTCCTCTGCACAATCGCAATTCTCCAAAGAAGGTTCCACCGAGTCGGACGTGCACATGCGCACACTCGATTATCTCGGGCTTGCGGAAACGCCCCAGCCTGCACAGGCCCTGTTGGCCACCCCCTACTACGACTACAGCAACTCGGCGAGTCGTTTTCGCTCGTACTCGGTCAACAACAAAGACAAATACGAAGACGACTATGAAGTGTCGGGCAGCGGTGTTCCCATCGAGAGTCGGTATGATGACCTGCAGGGCAAGCTCGCGGCGACCCACGCCGCCATCCACAGCCACAACCTGGCCGTCCAGGCGTTCATCAACAACACCCGACCTCGTGCCCAGACCACCGCTGGTGTCCTCGAGTCGATGCGCAACCTCAACGCCCGCGTGCCCAATGCCATGGCGCCAGCCGAGATTCGTCTCCAGGACGAGAACGGCTACGACGAACTGCCTCAGAAGATGGCCGGTGCGACCTTGGGCAGATCCAACAGCCACAACGCTGCGCTCCTTGGCACAGAGGACCAAGGCCTGGAGGGACCTACCAGTGCACTCTGGCTCGGCGGCATTCCCACGTCCACGACGACGTCCACCCTCACCGAGATGTTCAAGTCCCACGGCCCCATCATTTCGGCTCGCGTCCTGACACATAAGAACTGCGGCTTCGTCAACTTTGAGAGGGTAGAAAGCTCGGTCGCAGCCAAGGCTTCGATGAACGGCAAGGAGATCTTCCCCGGCGCTGGACCCATCCGTATCAACTTCGCCAAGCCACCTTCGGCGTCGAACACGCCGGGTCACGACGGCCTCTATCCGTCGCCCAGTCCCGAGCCCTTCGTCGGCAAGGGCCAGGAGGACGCGCCCGGATCGTCCGCCTTGCTGCTGTCCGCCGACGATGGCTCCGCCACCTCCCCTGCCGCTGGCGCTGGCGCCTCCACCCCCACCGTTCCACCTCTCGCCGACATGCCTGACGACATTTTGCACATTGTCGACAAATTTGGAGCCTCGGACGAAGACAAGGCGCGCATCTCCCAGAATGTCCAGTCGGCGATCCAGTGCACTTCGTTCATTCTCGAGATCCCGGCCATTCGCGAGCCCACTCACACGAGGGTCCACGATGCCCCGAAGCTCAGGGATATCCGCAAGCGGATAGACAACCAGCTGCTCACGCAGACTGACATTGAGAGCATTGCGCTCGACATGCTCCCTGAAATTGCCGAGCTCTCGTCGGACTATCTCGGCAACACGGTCGTCCAGAAGCTCTTCCAGCACTGCTCGAACGAGGTGCGGGACGCAATGCTGGCCGAGATTGCACCTCACATGGCGGAGATGGGCATCCACAAGAATGGGACATGGGCGGCGCAAAAGATTATCGATGTCTGCAAAACTCCCCAGCAAATGTCCCTGATTGTCGAGCACCTCCGGCCCTATATCGTTCCGCTGTTTCTCGACCAGTTCGGCAACTACGTGGTGCAGGGATGTTTGAAGTTCGAGGCCCCGTACAACGACTTCATCTTCGAGGCCATGCTGAGCCGCATGTGGGAGATTGCCAAGGACCGGTACGGCGCTCGGGCGATAAGATCATGCCTGGAGAGCCACCATTCCACCAAGAACCAGCAGAAGATGCTGGCGGCCGCCATCGCCCTGCACAGCGTCCAGTTGGCAACCAACGCCAACGGAGCCTTGCTCCTGACCTGGCTCCTGGACACGTGCACCTTTCCGCACAGACGTACGGTCCTCTCCCCGCGCCTGGTCCCTCATCTCGTTCACCTGTGCACGCACAAGGTGGCCTATCTCACCGTGCTCAAAGTCATCAATCAGAAGGCGGAACCCGACGCCAGAGACTCGATTCTCAGAGCTCTCTTCTTCTCGCCCAATGAGCAGGTTCTGGAGGCCATACTGCGGGATCCCCAATGTGGTGCCACGCTCATTTTCAAGGTCTTGACCACGCCCTTTTTTGACGAGAGCATCCGGAGCCAAGTGGTTGACAATGTCAAGAGCGTCTTGGTTCGGGTCAAGGCCCAGTCGAGCCAAGGCTACAAGCGTCTCATGGACGAGGTCGGTTTGTCCACGAGGGCGACGCCCGTGAGGGAAAACAGCAGCAGCTCCGAGAGTCGACAGCGGCCGACGTCTCGGCAGGCGAGCGGCGGCATGAACGGTCAGAGCGGCCAGTCAAGCAGCAAGACGTTCTACAGCCCTCACGGCGCCCCTCCGCCCAGCGCAGGGGGCTTCGACGCCGGCTTTGGGAATCAGGGTGGCGACGGTGCCGACCCCAACGCTCCGGCCTTTCCGCAGTACGCTCAGGGGATCATGTACAACGCCCCGGTGCCGCCGGCGAACATGCCGCAGTTTCCATACTCGCAAGGCCTGATGAACCGCGCCGCGCCGCACATGGGCTACAATTACCAGACAATGCCAGGTCCCTACGGCGCTTATGGCGCTTCGACCACACCGCAAATCGATCAGTACCGCCAGCCGAGCATGGCCAGCGGCAGCCCCATCCAGCCCCCTCCACCTTCGCAGCTTTCTGCCCAGCTGCCGGCCGGGCAGCCTCAGTATGCTCCCCCCGGATTCGGGGTGGGATATGGCTATGCCGGCATGCCAGGCGTGCAGGGAATGGGCTACATGTCCCAGGAACCAGTCAATGCCCGACGTGGCGGTCGCGTAAGTGCCTACCTTTCTACCCAAGCAGACGTCGGCGATGCGACACTGATGCTGACACGCTTGCCATAGAGATGATGAGAGTGGCAAGGGAACATACGTTCTTCTGGGCCGGGTTTTCTTTTTCCTCGTTGCATGAACAAGTCACAGCCATCTTTTCTTCTCCGTGCGGCTGCTCGAATGGCAAGGCTGACTTGGCCACCTGGGTCGCCCCGAGTTCGTTCAGTGTCGACGACCAACGAACGGGCTGTCAGATGTACAGGCAACTCTGCAGTCCACCACGCAATTTCCATCCCCTAACTCCCTCTCCTTTGTCCTCACTAGCTAGCTCTGCGGCCTTGTTGGACAAGATTGTGGTCGTCTCTCGATTTGAATCCTGTGGATGTGTCGGGGCCGGCCTCTCACATCCATCCCCTTCGTGCGCTGGAGCGCCTTCCGCAAACGCCACTATTTTGGTCTTTTTTCTTCTCTCATACCATCGGATTTTCTTTTCAGACACTTTCTTCACGATGAAACGTCATTATCCTGGTCCGTTAGAAAGTCACCTTACTGGGGGGTTTACCCTCTTTTTTTATTCTGGATTTGTACCTGGAGTATCCTGGAACGAGTAGTTGACGCCGCTAGCTCCTGACAGCGTGTACTTCCCTCCCCGCGTCCCTGGATTTATTGCCTTGAGAGACGTTAAAGACCTGCGTCTCAGTCATGGAAAAAAGAAAAAAGGCACGCGATTTGAAGCAATCGGGGGGAAAAGGGAGGAAATGGTGTCTTGTGCCAGGAAAAGCTGAATATGACTCGAGCTGTCTTAGAAAGGGGTTCGGGGAAAAAAAAATAAATAAATAAACAGCGTTGCTCTAGATGATGCCATGTCTCGATGCAAAGTGCAAATCAAGGAAGTAAAAGAACTTTCACCGTTGTTCACGCTAGAGCTGGGAGATGGCCAACAGCACGAAACCTCTCCGAGAGGGGAAAATTTCATCGTCTCGACGTTCATGTTGGCTTGGCTGAATGCATATAGAGTAGGCATATAGAGTAGCGCCTTGAGACGGGACCGATGATTGCCTTGACAAGGCGCCTTTTTTCTCCTTCTCCTTCTCTTCTTTTCCCTTTCCTTTTTTTGTCCTGGAGAAGCAGAGCGTCTAGGACATACGCATGTGTGTGGACTGTGCCTAGGCACGTCAACAAAGACACGCACGATAAGAAGAATGCTCTTTGATTCATTGGCTAATCGTCATGCACCACCCGCTTTCAAATTTCACATCAACCCTCTTCCCTTCCCTCTTGTGAATAAAAAAAAGAGTTCCAAAAACGGCGTTTGTTTCTTTTTGTTTCTTCTCTCTTCGCAATTCCCGAATGATCGCTAGCATCCATGATGAAAATCTCAGAAGAGCAGAAAAGGAGAACAAACAAAGGTGGGGGAATTGAATGCGAAATGGTCCAACAGGGTGTGGTACAACACGATGCTCATCTGGTGTCCATTACTGTCTCGTTTTCTTCTTTTCTTCTTCTGTTTCTCCCCGTCTTTAAACTTGCCCTCCGCCTCCGCCTCCGCAATGTTCCCAGTAATGCAAATCTGACAAGGGGGGAAAGATTAAAAAAAAATATATCTAGTACATGAAGGTTATGTTCGTTTGTTTCCAGGGCCACAAGTTCAGACGCATACGGAGGAGTGTTGGGGGAGAAAAAAAAAGGTAAAAG
>JMQE01001775.1:0-12232 GCA_000731825.1 Hypocrella siamensis | reverse complement strand
GGGGGGGGGGGGGGGGCCGTGGGAGACTGCCAAACCGGTCCATGTTCTTTTGTAGCAGAAAGTAATCATTGAAGCTTTGCTGCTCTTGGGAGCTTCAGGGGTTTTTGGGTCGTTGTTGGGCTCTCTGCTTTACTTTACTTTCTTGTCTGTCTGTATTTTGCCTTCCAAGCCCGCCCATCGTCGTCATCACTATCGTCATCGTCATCGTCAAGCCTCAAGCTGACAAGACTTGATCGAGGTGACGCTCACGCTTGGGGTCTTCAAACCCCCCCCCCCCCGCGGGCCAAAAATCCAGAATATCCCAAACCAAAAAATTCCCCCCATTCGACGTGCCGCCACATCGTGAGCAGCTCTGAGCAGCAGCTCACTCCAGAGCAGCAGCTCCAACCCGGTCACGGTGCCTTACCACCACCATCCCCGTCCCAGCAATGTCGCAACAGCCCTCGACACCAGTCAAGGTGCCCTCGTCAGTGGCCAACAACACGCCCGCGACGCTCGACCCCGACCTGCGCTCTCAAATCAACACGCTCCTCTTGCGCGATGGCCACGCTTCAAAGTAAAATCCTCCCCTCCCTTTTCCCTTTTCCCCCCCAATTGCTTGAATTTTTTTTTTCCCAAAAAACATTCGTTCTCATGGGAATGAGCGTACAGTCAAAAGCTAAACAAGAGAACCCCGGCCGCTCGCCTCGACTCTCCATAGGATCCAAGAAGCTCTCCTCCATGCCCTCAACTCCGACCCGGCCGACTGGCCGACGTTAATCCAGTCGCACGCCCTCCATCTCCTGCGCTCCGGCGAAGTCACCACCTACCCAGCCCTGCTGAGCCGCGTCCTCGACCAAGTCCGCGAAGCCTCCTCGTCCTCCTCGTCCGCCAACAATGGAAAGGCTACCAACGGCGACTCGTCCAAGAAGAAGAACGGCGCCGCCGCTGCCGCCGCCGCTGCTGCTTCCTCCTCAGACGTTCCCAATCTGGCTTTGCCGGATGCCGTCATTGAGGAAGCCCTTCGCGTAACGAGGCAGAGCCTGGAGGCCGTTTGTGAGATTGACCCTCACGGAGCGAGCTGACCTGCTTTGCCGCGTTTGCGGTTGTAATACGAGGACTAAACAGAGGAATCCCATACACCTGCCGCCATCATGGCCACTGAGCACGGCAACCATCGCCACCCAGAAGCAATGGAGGGGGAGAGGAAGGGCTGATCCCCAGAATCCGCATATACACCAGCAGCCGCAGCAGCTGAGTCGAAGGAGCCATACCATCAAAACCCCCAATTGTGCAAAACAACATCAACACTTGACGATGTACCTCGGCGTTGTCTCTTTTTCGTCTTCTTTTCTTCCACTTCTTTCTAAATAACAGGAAAGAGCCTCCAAAAAGATAGAACAGTGCATAGAGGGTCTTATACTCGACAGAACTGTACACACACCTCTACGTGCCAGAGTGCATGCCGTCTTGAGTATACATTCATTTGGCCTTTCACCTCCTTTATGGTAGTGGCACTGTCACCAAGAAGTAAAAGGTTCAGTCTGTGACGCAAAGAAGCTGTCATTTGCCATCTACCAATCTACCAATCTACCAATCTACGGAGCCTCCGAAAACCCCAATACCTCAAATCCAGCAGATGGCACTTGCTTCTTGATCCATCAGACAGCATGGCGCATCTTGACGAGTATGTTCTTTTTCAAAAAAGAAAAAGGAAAATAGAGGGGAAAGGGGAGGGGAAAGGAAAAAGGTTCAAAAAAAATTGTGTGGCCCTTGTGGAGTTGAGGCTTAAGATGCAGATATACGAAGGGGGAAATATGAAATCTAAAATACAGAAAACCCGCACTGAATTCTGACGTGCTGCCCAGTCAATCCAGGCCAGGCTTTTAGTCGTAGAGATCATCATCGTTGCCAGCGTCCCCGAAGCCGTTTCCTCCACTGCCGGGAACCTGGCCATCGGCACCTGCCTCTGGGAACTTGAAGAAAGCTCCTGGTCCGGCGTTCTTCATTTGCTGGGCGAATGCCTCGTATCGTCGAATCTCAACGTCGCTGACCGACTTGCGAGCCATCTGCATGGCCTCCTCAAAGTGCGCCTTGGTCAGCTCAGGTACAGGATCCTCAGACTCATCGTCCACGTCCATGTCGTCACCGGCCGCCTCGCGAGCCTTGGTGCGCTCAATGTCGGCAGTGATGGCTTCCTTGATGGCAATCTTGACGGCACGCTGGGTGATGAAGCCCAGGTCTGCACCGGAGAAGCCGTGAGTCTTGCTGGCAATGAAGCCCAGGTCAACGTCAGAGGCGACCGGTGTCTTGCGCAGCTGCGCCTTCAAGATGCTCAAGCGGCCCGGCTCATCCGGTAGGGGCACGTAGATGAGAGAATCGAGACGCCCGGGACGACAGAGGGCAGGATCTAGTTGCTCGGGTCTGTTTGTGGCACCAATCACGAAGACATTCTTCTTGGACGTCATGCCATCCATTTCTGCACAGCGAGAGTCAGTCACTGTGCTCACACGAGGTGGTGGAAAGAATGACGAAAAAAAAAGAAGCAAAGAAATGAACTTACCCGTCAGGAGCTGGTTGACGACTCGGTCCGAAGCACCCCCGGCATCGCCGACCGACCCGCCACGAGCCTTGGCGATGGAGTCCAACTCATCGAGAAAGACAATGCAAGGGGCCGCAGCGCGGGCCTTGTCGAAGATGTCCCGAATGTTGCTTTCAGACTCGCCGAACCACATGCTCAGAAGCTCCGGGCCCTTGACAGAGATGAAGTTGGCAGCGCACTCGTTGGCAACCGCCTTGGCCAACATGGTTTTACCGGTACCAGGAGGACCGTAGAAGAGCACACCTCGAGATGGAGAGAGCCCAAACTTGAGAAACTTCTCGGGGTGGTCGACAGGGTACTGGACTTGCTCTCGTAGGTCCTGCTTGACGGCTTCGAGACCACCAATGTCTTCCCAGCGCACATTGGGCACCTCGACCACGGCGACCTCGCGCAAGGCAGAAGGATTGGAGACACCCAGGGCGAAGCGGAAGTTCTCCATGGTCACACCGAGGGAGTCGAGGACCTCAGCATCAATGGTGTCCTCGTCAAGATCAATCAGGTCCATCTTCTCGCGGATCTGCTGCATGGCGGCCTCGGAGCACAGGGCGGCCACATCAGAGCCAACATAACCGTGCGTCTCGGCAGCAATCTGCTCAAGATCGACGTCGTCGGCGAGCTTCATGTTCTTGGTGTGGATTTGAAGAATCTCGAGACGACCCGTCGGGTCGGGGACGCCGATGTCGACTTCACGGTCAAATCGGCCAAATCGACGCAAGGCCGGGTCGATGGAGTTGGGTCTGTTCGTGGCAGCCATGACGACGACGTTGGAGCGGGCCTTCATGCCATCCATGAGAGTCAACAGCTGGGAAACGACACGCCGCTCGACTTCGCCATTGGTCTTCTCTCGCTTGGGGGCGATCGAGTCGATTTCATCGATGAAGATGATGGCCGGCGAGTTCTTCTCGGCCTCCTCAAATGCCTTGCGCAAGTTGGACTCGGATTCACCAGCCATCTTGGACATAATCTCCGGGCCGTTGATAAGGAAGAAGAAGGCACCAGTCTCGTTGGCCACAGCACGAGCCATGAGCGTCTTACCGGTACCGGGAGGTCCGTACAGCAGAACGCCTCGAGGGGGCTTGATCCCAATGGATTTGAATAGCTGAGGATGTCGCAGCGGCAGCTCCACCATTTCTCGGATCTGAGCCATCTGCTTGCGGCAACCACCAATGTCATCGTAGCCAACCTCGTTCAGATTGTTCTCTTCTTCATCCCGCTCGATAGGATCTCCCTCGCAGTGGATGACGGTATCTTGTGCGACGATGCCGTATTCTGGCGGATCGACTTCCACCACCTTGAACTCGACTTGCCGCATTCCACCACGAACTATGAAAAGGTCACCTTGGCGAACGGGCCGGTAGGCCTCTCGGAAATACGGTGCAAGAAAAACGTCGAAAAGTGAGCCAGTGATGCCCTCGACTGTGTCGGCGATGGGTAAGACGGCAATTCTCTTGGCCTATTTGTTTGTTCAAACCATGTCAGATTACCCAGTGGCCCCGGCAGCTTGGGCACCTTGTGCAGAATAGGGTATTCTCTGCTTACGTATTTTATGTCAGGGCATGGTAGAATTGTAATCATGTCACCGTGCTTGACGCGGAGGTTGTGGCGGACGACTCGGTTGATGCGGGCGCTGCCATCATCAAGATCCTCATCGGCCAGCACGATGAGCACGGTATCTTTTCTCTTTTTGCCACGGACAAGAACCGTGTCACCTCTGAATAGTTGAAGGGCGTCCATGGTGGCCTCGGACAAGGCAATGATGCTATTGTCGTCATTAACAGCATCAGTGACCCTAGGAGAAGAGCGGGGTTAGCAAACGTCAGGAGCATGCCAGTGGTATTGGCATACATCAACTGATTGGGCTTCTTCTTCTTCTTGAGAATCGCGGTTGCGGTGTCGTCTTCCTGTACACGAAAGCGGTCAGATCTTGAGATGGCTGATAGATGGCTGGGTGTCCCGGGGGGGGGGGGGGGGAGAAGGAGATAAAAGTCGACGAACATGTTTGACGTCAGCGCCGGATGGGTCGCTTTTGAAGCTTGTCAGCGTTGAATATATCTTGAATGAGCTTGCTTTATTGGAAAAGAGATGACTCACGTCAAGTTGACCTTCTTCTTGTTGTCTTCAGGCTGTGACGCCATGTTGCAAATCTGTGCTCCAGCAAAGGTGTCCTTTGCCGTCTGTGAGAAAAGTGGTCGAGAGCGGAAAGACCGTCCGCAATTGTTGAGATTGACCGCGACTTGACTTCCAGTTTCTCCCTGTGAGAGTATTGTGGTGCGCAGTGATGCGCAAGAGAAACGTGACAGGGGTGAGGGGAGGGGGATGGAGAGGGGATTGATGGGAAGAAAGGAAATGGTGATGTGTGAGTTTGCAAATGGTCGTTGGAGGCTACGACGGCTGCCGGTAGGAGGTAGAGCGTAGCGGTAGCAGGCAGCGCAGAGGTGATGCTAGCAGGTACTTGCCGTCTCCACCGAAATGCCTCGGCGCCTGCAAGTAGCTTCGATGTTGTCAGGGCTGATCTAGCTCAGCGCCCATTACTCATTACTTTGGGTGCCTAGCCTACCTGGAGAGATCCCTACCTAGTAGGTAGCCGAAGTTTCCAGGCCGTTGGGCCAATTATATTGGCGACTGCTATTTCGCGGAGCGGAGAATTGATGATGCTGGAGGGCAAAACCCGGAGAAGCTTCCGCCGCCTTCCATAGCGGCTAGTGCGTTGCTAAGCAAGCTCCAGGCAGCTCAGAGGATACGTGTATGTTCTCAACTCCAAGTATCGCCCTTTCAATCATTCCTTCGTTTAGAGGCCGTAGCAGGACCCGCGACAGATGGGCCTCGATCGAGGCATCTCGGCACTACCTTTAGTCAGCACCTTATGAAATTTGCATCTGGCCTCCAAACTCATCCAGTTTTTTCCTCTGGTGTGATGCCGTTCTCCGCTGTGATGCAAGAACCGATGCCGAGAGATAGTATCGCCAAATCGTCATTCATTCTTCTCAAACGCATCATTAAGATATCTCACAAAAGCCTCTCTCGTCCCATCACTTCCCATGCTGCCCACTTTCTCCAAACCTATTCCGCCTCTGTTCAACGCCACAAAGGCTCTTCGTAGTCTCTGCAACTGCGGCAGCCCAACCTTGTTTCCGGTCGGCAGTTGGACGACCAAGTCATCCTGGTCTTTCGCGTTCGGAGTTATCTTGACGTGGACACCTCCATCATCGCCTTGCTGCTGGTCCAGTATCCTCTTGACAATTTCTTGCGTGTCGCGTTCTAGAATGTAGAGGTAATCGCCGCCCGCGTCGCGGCCGCGCTGGACGGTCGACTGGTTCGGCCTGACGGCTTTTCGGCCCTCACCAGCCATGGCGTCCCACAGCTGGTCGAATGTCGTCTTTGTCTGGGCTTCGTCATCCTCCCAGAGAATCGCGAACAACGGGGAGTCCCATCTCGTCATTGAATTGGGTTCTTCGTACCGGAAGACGAGATTGTCCCAATTACTCTTCTCATAGGGCTCTGCCGAGCGGACCTCCCCGTCCCCGATGGAATTTGATTCTGCTTTGGCCACCTCCAGTCTTGCCTCATTCACCTGCTGGGCCTGGTCCGTGGAGCAAGCTACGCGCAAGATGCAACTTGGCGTCCGCATGGCTTTCGCTTCGCAGTAGAGCTGGTACCGCCAGCCCTTGATATAGTTCAAGCCATCTAGAATGACAAAGTCCTTGTCGGACAGCACCCGCTTCACGGCAGCGTATGAAGCTGCTCGGGCATCCTTTTCCGACGAGTTTGCGGATCGCGTGTGCAGGCGGACTGTGTCGGGAGAGAGGTCATACACGGAGCGACTGATTGACAAGGAATCATCTGATATGAGGTGGAGGCGATACTTTTGGGGCGCCGTCTCTGCAACTCTAGCTGCGAGGTAGTTGTATAGCTGCTTGGCGCGAGTGGTCTTGCCCGACGTAGGTAGCCCCGAGACGATGATTAGCTGCGGCAGGCCAAGTCAGCGGCAGGGCATTACATGATGTGGAATCGAAGGGGCATGAGAAGGGAGCTGATGTACCGGCATCGCCGTGGAATTTATACAGTTCCGAGACAGCTGACAAGACAAGCCATCGAGTCGGATGGAGAAAAGAAGTTATCTTTTTTTTATCTTTTTTTTTTAAGAAGCGGGTGGGGTCTTGGAGAGGCAGTGACGACACCGAGGGGCACAGGCAAGGACACTCCCTCCTGTCTATCCTTCGAGAGTCGCGCAGCGCAAGCAACTGACATGGACATGGCATGTTGAGAGACGGCTCGACTCGGTGCCGTCCGAGGCCAATGATCTACCATTGGCAGCTACGCACATGGTAAATCTTCTCCATGGTGTGCCAATTTCTCCCAACCATCACTGCGACTCCCTACACAGCCTCGACTCCCTCCCCCACCAGCTCATGCAAAGCAATCGAGTTGAGCGCTACTTCGCTCCCGTCTTATTCCCAGTCCGTGTCTGTCAATCCGCCTAGTCTAGTCCCTTTCTGGCAACCGTTTCGATGCTTCTTCCGACTTTTGCATGTCTCTTTGTGACACATCATCTAAGCCACGAGGTGCGCCGCCCGGCTGCAGGAGCACAGCAGACGAATAACGAGAGTAATCTTGTCGAAATGACTGCCCTTTCCAGCTGCCCTTCTCAGTTCAATATGCTGACGCGGTGGCGGTGTGGCGAAAACCATTCAGCTCCGCACCAACTTCAAATCCTTCAAGGGAGAGGAAAAACAAGAAAAGGCATTTGGATGATGATGAAAACGACGGGAGGCGCTTTTGGTGCGTGCCGTGATGCCGCGGAAGCTCCTCCGTCTGCAAGAGGGGAGGCTAGTGGATTCTGCGTCGCAGTCGACGAGGAGGATATAATGTTGATGTTGTCCGCCTGTATGCCGGCAAAACATTCATAATACGAATCTGGACATTCACAAGATCTCATCCCAAGCTCCAGAATCGCAACAGTTACTTGTCTCTTTCTCTCTTTCTCTCTCGCGCGCGCGCTTTGTTGACTTTATCTCGTCAGCCTCCTGCGCTTCGTTGACTTCATCTCATCAGCCTCTTTCACAATTGGTGAATCGGATCGAGACATGGCTCACTTCGACACCTACGACGTCATCTCCATCGTTGGAATCCCCATTTACGTCGTTTTTCTCGTCTGCGCCATCTATCTCTCCATCAAGCACGGCTCCAGGCAGTCCTCGGGATGGCGGTTCCTCATCATCCTCGCCCTCGCACGCATCATCAGCTTCGGCCTTCGTCTCGGTCTCATCAACGACGCGACCAACACCAGCCTTTGGATCGGCTGGATGGTGGTGACTAGCATTGGTCTAGGTCCCCTGATTCTTGTCCTTCTGGGCCTCCTCTCGCGCGTCTTTGACTCCATCAACCGCCAGGGCCGCGTCGCGCTCAAGCCCACCTACCAGCGTCTCGTGCAGCTTCTCGTGGGCGTTGCTTTGATCGTCACCATTGTAGGCGGTGCCCAGTCACACTATAGCGTGGAGGACGGCTCGATCCATGTGCAGTACAACACGGCGAGCGATGTTGGCGTCGGCCTGATGATTGCCGCCGTTGTCTTTCTCTGTGGCGAGACCTTGGTTGCCCTCCAGAATCAAGGGTTCGTAGCACAGGGCGAGCACCGGATCCTGTTGGGTGTCATCGCCTCGTTGCCGTTTGTCGTCGTCCGCGTGGTGTATTCCTGCCTGACCATCTTTGCCGGTATCAGAACAAGTGCGTGGCTGTATCTGGGGCTGGGCATCTTGCCGGAGTTGGTCGTTGTCTTTCTCGTCGAGGTATTGGGCCTGACGTTGGACAAATTTGTGTCCAAGGCCGACGGAGTCGCTGGCGAGTTCGGCCTTTCTGATGGTCCGCGGCAGCATGACGGACGATCCTATCATAGAGTCAGAACAAATCAGGGGGCGCTCAGAACAATGACATGAGCTTCTTCACCTCCCACCTCCCTCTTTTCTCTTGTATTCGGTTCGTTTACAGGCAATTGCAAAGCGATGCATTACTAATACCACGGTGATGTTTCTCTCTAGAGTGATTGATTTTCTCTGAGCTCGCTATGTGGCTTTGGATTTACCCCCTTTGTCCCATCACCCACGCTTGTGAATTATTGACATATTATCTTGAGAAAGCATGTACATAAGTCAAGACACACAAGAGACCTACAGAGGTATGTATATACATATGTGTGTATATCTAGATAGATACACAACTCTATGGGGGGGGGGGGGGGGGGATATACAGAAAACATGAAAATGGGAGGTGAATGAGAACATAGACAAAGACACCCATCCTGTCAACGTTGGCAGTCCATCGGTAATCGACCCGAAATGGTGACCGCAACCCTCGAAATCGCGGCCACTTCACGCCTCGACCCTTTCGTTCAGACGTACAACACGCCATTGGGCATCTGTCCCATGGTCCCGCTCTGCCGGTCCGTCGTCATGCCATGCGCCATGCTACTCCGCTCGCGATTTGATCAGCCGATAGCTGGACTCGGCCGGCAACCGCACATGCTTCTTGATTTCTCAGTCGTAACCATTCTGTCCAAAAGAGGAAAAAACGAAAAAAAAAATGAAGGGGTTTTTCAACTTGCCATTCTCCAAGACAACACAGCACTTAATATACAAGCCCACGTACCATAAAGAGAAAAAAAAATGAAAGAAAGAAAGAAAGAATATCATCAAAATAAATTACCGAAAAATGAAAGAAATAGATGGACGGATTATTCAATCGTGAGCTTCCGACTCACATGACAACGCAGCAAGCCTTTTCCATCTTTTTCAGAATCTTGGGCAAGACCTTGCCCACCAGCTCCTCCATGTCGTTCTGCTGACCTTGCTGTTGACCAGCACCGGGGTACTGTTGTCCTTCTCCGCCGTGATGCTGCTGCTGACCGCCAGGGTGCTGTCCTGGTCCTTGTCCGTGATGCTGCTGCTGCTGCTGCTGGTGGCCCGGCTTCAGCGGCTCACCACCCTGCAGATTAATGTAGATCCTTCCGGCGTTGTCCTCGGTCCTGTACCTGAGCCCCAGTTCCCTGCACAGCTCCTCAACCTTGGGCTTGAGCTTCTGCACATGGCCCGTGGAGTGGTTCCCCTTGCCGACGATGGCGTGGAGGTGCTCTTGGCCGCGCTGCTGGTCCGCGCGTATTCGCTGCTCCAGGACGCGCTCCGCCTCCTCGACGTACAGCCCGTGGAGGTCGATGGCGTCCTGGTCCACCTTTCCTGGGGCGTTGTTCTCGCGGAAGATGTAGTCAACCGCTTGGCGGTTAAGGTCGTCTCGCTTGGCGTAGTGCTGCTTGGACTCGCGTGAGAACTTTTGCGACGAGTCGTGATCGCCGGCGTGGAATGCCTCTTGGGACTAGACGGGACTCTTTCAGCATCGTGCCATCTGCTTCTCAGCCCTTTGGTACAAGGCCCTGGGGTATTCGGGGGCAAGGGATTGCGTACGCGCTGAGAAGCTTTGTGGGCCTTGTCGTTTTCCATATGCGCCTGGTCGCGTAGTCTGTCGTACTCACGCTCAATGTTGTCGTTGTCGGCCGAGTGTAGAGCTGGGGATCGCCCCGTCAGTCGAGTTCACTTTTTCTCTTTTTTTGGGGGGGGGGGCCATACCTCGGCCGCCGAGCCGGGTCATGGGGATCGCCATCCTGCCGTGAGAGGGTCTCGTGTAGCGGCAATGGGGTCTGGCAACATCAATGGCGAGTCACAATGCATCAATGGACTGGAGAATTTTGTCCCGGCGGCAATTTGAAAGCTCGACACGGAGGTCGACGACCTTGCCAACGTCTACATCAAGCAAGGCTGGTGAGTTCAGCTTCATGGAACGTGGCTGATTGTGGGGCACGCACCATCGTTGGACTAAAAGAACTCACTCTATGTAATGTATAGGTACTAGGCACCTAAATATGTACATACGGAGTACGGAGTACGGAGTACACATTCAACAGGTAGGAACGCCGCACTTCATGGCTTGACTGGGAATTGTTTCAACAAATCTTGCCAGATGGGGGCCTAAAGTCTTCAGTGGCAACAGCCTCAAAACCAGCAGAATCACGTACGCCCAGTGGACCATCTATGCGTCGAGCTGTGGCAGGCATCCAATGTTGGCGAGGCACGTGCTGAGAGCATGGCGTCAACTTGATCTTTAACATTACCGAGTGATTCAAACTACCCGGTACCTAGGCACCAAAGGACTTCTTGCCTACATGTATCAAATCACTTGCCCCGACTTTAGACAGATCCTTGGGCGTCGTTAAAGCGCGACATTGGAAGTTCTGCCATACGTACCGTAAAAAATGTCGGAAATGTCAGGGCCCACTGTAGGTGGCTTCTTTTCAGCACGACGCGGAAAACATGAAGGGAAAAAAAAATAGAAGAGGGGGAGAGGGCGGAAATCATGGAATGCTTCTGGAAAACTGAATCTCACCGTCCTCGTACGTTCTGTGCGTGCTTCGTAACGTGTTACAGCGCGTACATATGCACATACTTTAGATACCTACATACCTACCTACTACCTAGTAGGTAAGTACTAGGTATGTACATAAAGTGGTGCATGTAGGGGTTAATCCAGTCAGTCTCTCCCTGGGCTCGGCCAGTACGCAAAAGTAATGGAAAGTGCCAGAAAGGAGCCTGACCTGCCACCACGTTAATGCCCTGTCCGCCCTCATGCACTCCCGACGGTCGACAGCGACTTGGCAACGCTCGGATGGGAGATGCCTCCGCGGATGGTCGGCCCATCTTCAGCCGGTCAAATCACCTGGTCCCACCCAGCTACGTACCTACTAGGTACCTAGAGTAGGAACGTACAGTAGTGCACGGTGTTTATTCTTGGTCTGGTCTTCACCCGAGCTTCGTCGAAAAAAAAACCCTTGGCGGAAACCCTCAATTTGACAGGAGCGCTAAAGCCATTGCTTCTCGATGGAGCGCCACGAGAACCATGACCAGACCTTCGGATCCAATATCGACAAGTTGTGTCTGTGCCCCATGATAGCTCCAGCTAGACAGCCGCCATGACCCTTGTCAGGGGGGAGTAAGGGTCTCGAACCATTGCGATATTGATTGCTAAAGTGATCATCTTCGGGCTTAACTTTTGCGCAGAAAACCCCCCAATGAGCTACGTACAGTAGCTGCAAGAGGAAGGGGACGACATAGGTGTAGACATATTACGTACACGTACACGGAGCACTAGAGGAGGAGGATAAGCAACAAGGCGCACTCTTCGATCCCACGAATTGACCCTTACATAAAAGATATGGATGTCCATGAAGTCAGCCGTAGGAAAGACAGATGCGTATGGAAAGATGCATGTGGAAAGACGCCATCGTTCAGCACAGCACGCAGTATGCAGGGCTCACGTCGCCGAAACAATCGACTCTTCTCACGGCAACCATCCTCCGTACGTCGTACAGACTTCGCCGTCTTGTTTCTAATCGTCATGAATGTCAGCGGCTGGGTGAAAACAATAGGCTCGGATTCCAATCGTCCTTATCCAATTGGAACTTGCCAGTCTCCACGTCGGAAAAGATCATGTTTCAACAGATGTCTTTCATCCTCCGCCAAAGGTGCGCGTGTGCGTGTGCTTGTGTATGTGTGCCCCGTAGTGGCCAACATCTCGGCATAAGGAGTGGGATGGACAGTCGCCCCCCCCCCC
>JMQE01001774.1:0-12263 GCA_000731825.1 Hypocrella siamensis | reverse complement strand
CCCCCCCCTGATCCGCGTTCGTGAGATCACGGGACACCCACGAGCTGACCTTCTCTCCGCAAACAGCTTGCTTACGCAAAGAGTCAAATCGAGTGGGCGAAAAAGAGCAAGCAACAATGGGAGGAAGCTCGGGCAGAGGTTGAAAAGGTAGACGTGAGCTGAGCCAAGCTCTTCTTTATGAAATCGGGATTGGAAAGGAGGGATTCTCTGAAATAGACAACAGGCATAGTAGTCCTTGTCATGACAGTGCCTGAATTACTTTCGGTCAATTTACCCGCTCAACCCGCATTGCGCAGTGCGCCCCAAGGCCGCTACGGCAAATGAAGAAAGATCCAAGAAATCGAGGCCGGCCGTATTTCCGGCACCAGGTAACACGCAGTAAATTATGCTATTGTTCCAAGGAAAAGTAGGTATACTTTTGAAAGTCTGTCCTCATTCTTTGGTCACCTAATAGGTACTAGTAACCTAATATAGACGTAGTAAGTATGCTATTATTCTAAGGAAAAGTAGGTATACTTTTGAAACTTTGTCCTCATGCTTTGGTCACCTAATAGGTACTAGTAACCTGATGTGGACGTAGCAAGTGTGCGGTAAATGAAATGTGGCGTTTGTGGCCGTATCGCGACTTACGCGTGTGGTGAACCTTATCGATACGCACCAGACGCCAGCTGATCCAAGCATTCAGAAACCACACAATTAAATGACGCAGGTCACCCCTCCCTGTTGCTCTTTACCAAATGCTGACGAGATCACACCGGCGCGTCGAGCATGGAATCTTCAGATGGCCCAATTGCCTCGATTGCCGAGCCGGGCGTCCGGGCTTCGGGACAACTTCTGTACAGCATGCGGAAGGAAGTCGCCGAATTATTGAGCAGACACCAAACCAGCTTCCCTGGGGCGCAACCTGTGAGTTTCGCGAGACAGCATCTTGAAGAACTCAAGGAGCAAGAGTACGAGAGCATATTTACCCCGACAACCACCCCTGCTACGTGGCTCGATTCTGTGAGCTAACCACGGCCCAGCTACTATGTCTGTGAAAAATCGGATGGGATTCGCTACCTTTTGTATTCGACGAGAGACGAAGGGGACTCCGAGGCTCACTATCTCATCGATCGGAAGAACGATTACTGGTTCATCACGAACCGGAACCTACATTTTCCTTTGGAAAACAACCCCCAGGCATTTCACACAGAAACGCTCGTCGACGGGGAACTGGTGTGGGACAGCCTCCCCGACGGGAAGAAGGAACCTCGGTTCTTGGTATTCGACTGCCTCGTGATGGATGGAAACAAACTCATGGATCGGACGCTCGACAAGCGGCTCGCTTATTTCAGGGAGCGACTGTATAATCCGTACAAGAAGCTCTTTCAGGAATATCCCGATGAGCTGCGCTTCCAGCCCTTCTTTGTGGAGATGAAGCCCTTTCAGCTGGCCTACGGCATCGAAATGATGTTCAAGCAGGTGCTGCCTACGCTCAAGCATGGCAACGACGGCCTCATCTTCACATGTCGAAACACGTCTTACAAGCACGGCACCGACCCCCACATCCTGAAGTGGAAGCCTCCCGAGGAGAACACGATCGATCTCCGCCTCAAGCTGACCTTTCCACTGACCGAGTATGACGAGAAGGAGAGACAAGGGGGGGTCACCGAGCCCTATATTGACTATCACAGCGTCCCAAAAGCGGAGCTGATGATGTTCAGGGGCGACAGCGGGCCAAGCAAATACAAGTTTTTCGAGGACATGTACCTGACGCAAGAGGAATGGGAAGAACTAAGGACCTTGGAAGACCCCCTTAATGACCGCATCGTTGAGTGCAACCTGGACGAACGACGGCGGTGGCGACTGGTCCGCTTCAGAGACGACAAGGCCGAGGCAAATCACGAGAGCACCGTCAAGAGCGTCATGGAAAGCATTAGGGATCGCGTCACAGACAAGGACTTGTACGCTGCAGCTGGCCCTATTCGCGATACCTGGAAAGCTCGGCAGGCGCGAACCGATAATGAGAAACGTGGGCGATGAGAGCAAGACCAGAATATCATGTCATCGAAATACCTTCTGGGGTTCAGTGATTTCTTTACGTGGTGCACCTCTTTGTGGGTGAATGGGAAAAAGGGTAAAACGAAGACTATGGTCTGGAAGCCATGTTCTCGGCGTGCAAAAATCTCGAGTTTTTTTTGCTCACCGTCACGCAATGTCTTCTTTCCAATCGGGATTCTTGTATTTTCCACACTGGGGGCACAATACTAGGCGTTCGAACCGTTTTCTTCTTTTTTTTTTGTTTGAGTAACACTTGGGAGCAGTCATGCTTCATCACCAACATGGGCGGATTCGTGTATCTCTTTGCTGACTTGTCAATAAATCGTGTTTGTTTATTCTTGACTGATTAACAAGCTCAACTCCTTGTCGACATTTTCTTCTTCTTCTTCTTCTTCTCTCTGAACCTTCATGCCTTGTTGTCTCGCCATCACACTGGAAACCAAAAGAAAAGAAGGGAACCTAATCAAAAGGAAAGGAAAGGAAAGAAAACCAAAAAGATCCCCTTGATGGACCTGCCGAACCGAGATGATCTCCTTCTCCTCGGTGGCGGGTACCTCTGGTGAGCACCTTTGGTGAGCACCTCTGGTGAGCTCAGAGGACAAAGGCGATGATGGCGATGAGCATGATGGTGCAGGCAAGGTTGCTGGAGCCCCTGGTGCCAGTCCATGCTTTCGGCTCGGGCCGCTTGCTGCCATCGGAGACGATGACGGGGGTCGCGGCGCTCGTGGACGGCCAGGTCGGCGTATTAGTATTAGCCGCCTCGGTGGTCTGGGAGCTTGGTTCTGTGTAGGCCGGGAGAGGCGGGACGTCGACGGTGACGGTCTCGACGGCGGGCGGCCCGCCTGTCGCGGTGACCACCTTGGTCACGGTGCTTGTCGAACTTGGAGGGAGGGATGTGGCGTCGCCGGCTACCTGGGAGGACACGACGTCGGGGGAGGAGACGGTGACGGTTGCCGAAGAGGACACGGTGGCTGTGATGGTTGTGGTGGTTGCTGGAGAAGCGCCGGACGGCGACAGGCCCCAGAGATCGGAGATTGTGACGGTCGTGTAGGGCGTGGAGAGGGTCTTGATCAGAGACCAGGACCAGCTGCTCTTGACGTCGGTGACGGTGGAGGCCTCGCCGGAGACGGTGGCGTCGGGGAGTCCGGTGGTGACGGACACGTCGGTCTGGTAGTTTGTGAATGTGGACGGGTTGCCGGAGACGGTGGCGTCAGGAGCCCCGGGCGTGTAGGAGACGTCGGTGTGGACCGCGGTCATGGTCGACGGGTTTCCAGAGAGGGTCACGTCGGGAAGAGGGCTCGTGTACGAGATCTGCGTCTTCACGTCGGTGGCTGTGGACGCTCCCTCCGTGACGGTTGCGTCAGAGGCTGTCGGATACACGGTGACCAGGACGGTTTCCGTCACAACAGCACGGCACGAGTCCTCACTCTCTGAGCTGTATGCCGGGAGGGGAAATATGGTGACGATGGTTGTGACTGTCGTGGTGCTGGTCCGGGTGACGTCTGCCTCGACGCTCTCGACGCCGTAGCTGGAAGAGGTTGTGCTGAACGGTACGTTAGTTGTACAAGAGGCCGTCAGCCATGTTCTCCGCTAGAGAGTGATGGAATCATGATGGCCGGAGAGAAGACAACGCACGAAAAAGGGAGGCCCTCATTAGCAGATTCAGCAGACATGGCAGGAGTCGCTGGCGACAGACCAGAGGCGATTTGAGAGATGGTCATGGCCGTGCTTCCGGAGAAGCCAGTGGCAGCAGTCACGGAAACGGAGCCCGAAGCAAAATCCGAGGCGGTTTCGTTGCATTCCGCCCGAATGGCGAGCATGTGAGCCGCCTCAGAAACCTTGAGTTCAGCATGGAGCAGTTCTTCTGGAGTACGGAAAGAAACGTTGTGGCCTAGTCCTCGTTACTACGGTACTGCTATTTCTCTGAGGACTGGATTGGTCCTCGCTATTCGGGTTGAGCAAACGTACCGACGTGAAGCAAAACCAGGAGACATCCAATCGTGACGGTGAGCAGCCAGCCCAGGCTTGTGAGGGCCAAAGAAGCACGCATCCTGGCCATCTCTTTCCTGTACCAGGATTGGCGGTTGACAGACGGGGGCAACTCTGGAAACTCGTTGTCCTTGGTGACAGGCACTTTTGGAATACTTCTGTCTCAGCAACGCTGCTGAATGTGTTGCTTTGCTTCCCTTTCTCTCACTCTCTCGGGCAAGAAGGACGAGAGCGTGTATGGAAGCAACTTACTTTTCTTTTTGTTTTTGTATATTGCGAATAATGACAAGAACGAATGAGAGATTGAATGAGTGACTGGCGATCAGGTCGGACCGCAGAAGCTAGTGAGGCACTCGCTCGACAGCTGGGACTTGGCACGAGTTTGCTGAGCAGGTAGATCGGTGCTGTGTGTGATACGAGAGATGTTGAGCAAACGGATGGAGAGAAACTGGCAAGGAAGAGATGCGTACAGTAAGGCAAGGAGAACGAGTGTTTGTGTGCCAGATGAAAGAAAATGAGCGTCAGGGTTGCCAAAGGAGCGTGGATTGGGGCCAGGAACAGCGAGAAAGGAGGAAAAGCTGTTGGATTTATCGTGATTTGGCAGGGGCGCCTTTTCCATGCGTCAGAAGGTGTGAAGATGTGAAGAAGTGAGATGGAAGTGAGAAGAGTGAATCAGGGACAGCATCAGGATGTAAACAAGCTTCATGGCGGACAGCTGGCGGACAGCTGGCCACACCTCTGTCTCATTCGGCCAAGACGGGACAAGATCCGTTTGCTGTGCTCATACAATCCATTTCCATCCATCCGTACATGTACGCGGCAGTCTCTGAGCCCGAGTCCGTTGAGACCATCGAGACCATCGAGGCCATCGAGGCCATCGAGGCCATTTGGCCCAGATTGGCCTCCAACCCGGGGAGTTGGGATGGATACAAGTGCTTTGCTTGGCGCATCTCCTGCGCGGCTCTCAAAAGAGGGCATGCCTGGAGCACCAGAAACAGGATGAGCCCTGATCATTTCCTTGCCTCCAAGAGTCCGCGTTGATTTCTGGATTGTGTTGCCTCGCCGTTTCATAAGTGGTGGGCATCTCAGGCAACGTACAACCACCCATCTCATCGTGTGCATGTGCAGAAAATTATGTAATGACCGTGTGTGTGCTTCAGCCATCAGAGGCATTGCGCAAAGCAGACCATTTTACAGGGCACTGTCTCCGTCCGTCCGTCCGTCCGTCCGTCCGTCCGTCCGTCTGCATTTTCAACATGCAGGAACTGCGGATCGTGTCACCGTCGCCAAGAATCGACTTTAGATCGACAGCTGTTGCACGCGACAATGACGGGACACAGCAGAAGATGAGATTGACTGAGTGAAACTACCAGTTCTGTGCCTGCAGATGCGCTCTCTGCAGTACAAAGGTCAAGAAAAGCGGAGACAAGTCTAGCATACCTGTGCACCTACTACACAGGTACATGTGTATAGATATCTAGGTACCTACCTGATGAGGTACTCGTACATACCTGCTAGGTAGATACTTGAGTACCTACCTAGTAGTAGGTACTAGGTAGGTAGGTACCCATTGTACCTATGATGATGACGCGGGGCTTGCAGCGCGTGGTCGTCGCGTGTCGCATCCAACTTTTTAGCGGTAGAGCTTTGTGGGCAGATCGGGAGCGACAGGCAAATGTAGCGCGTACCTATGGCATCACGTCCGCTTACCGCGTTTAGAGGGGTACAGGCTACTTACTCTCTCTGTCCTCCCCCCCCCCCCCCCCCCCCCGTCTAGACGCCAAGATGCACTGTTTCGAAGTACCCTCCTTCCAGTCTGAGACTCGCACTCGCACTCGCACTGGTCGGTCCATCGTCCGTCACACATCCCATCCTGTGAAAGCTGCCTAGCTGCCCAGCTTCTGAGCTTCCCAGCTTCCCGGCTTCCCAGCTTCCCGGCCAGCCACCAACCTTTCCAGCCCTGTTCTGCTTCATCTTGTCGGCTGTGAAATGCAGTGACCCGTTTTGCGCGCCACAGCATATCTTACGCGACCGGTCGCGGCAACTGCTGTCTTCAGCTTCCCCCCTCGAGTCAACCTTGCTTGCTCCCTGCTTGCCGTCACAATTGTCAGCGCTGCTGCAAGGTACTTGTTATGCCGCGTCGCCGTACCAGGGCCAAGGAGCCCGACCCGGTCGAGGAGGACGACCAGCAGCAGCAGGACGTTGCTGGGTCCGACCAACAACCGACGCGCAAGGCTGAGATTGCACGACAAGATGGCCAAGACGAACAGGACGAGCACGACGAGCACGAAGAACACGACGACAACGACACAGTCACAGAGCAACGCATTCTACAATTCAATCAGGAGCTGTCGTGGCGGCCGGCCAAGCCTATCCCCAGTGCTACCCTGCTGGATCGCCTCGAGAGACTGTCCAAGGAATTGGCCGATTTCGACCAAGGCGCCGTCCACCTCGATTCCCTCAAAGACGTCGCGGCTAGCCTTGCGCATCGCAACCTGCTGCAGCACAAGGATCGCGGCGTCAAGGCCTACACTGCCTGCTGTCTGGTGGACATCTTGCGACTCTTCGTCCCAGATGCCCCATTCACCGATGATCAATTAAAGGTAGACAAATACTGACCTCACCCAACACTGGTCCTCGCAGACTGCGCTGCACAGGCTGGCAGTTACTGACGCCGTAGTACACTCAGATGATCTTCACCCTATTTATCAAGGACATCCTCCCAGCGCTGTTCGATCCCACGAACCCATACAACAGCCAGCACAAGTACGTCTTGATGTCTCTGGCCGACGTCAAGAGTATACTGCTTGTTTCTGAAATCCACGGCGCCGACGATCTCTTGTTGCGCCTTTTCAACTCGACCTTTGATGGCGTATCTACCAGCTCCAGGGCCTCAAGCGAAGAGCAGCTGGCCAAGGACGTTGAAATTGGCCTCACTGACATGCTCATGGAGCTCATTGACGAGTCTCCCGGTAGCATACCTGCGTCTGTCATTGACGCCATCATCAGCCAGTTCCTGAGGGCGGCACCCCCCGGGGGAGGGAGGAGCAAGGAGCAGAGTGGGAAACAGGCTACGTTGCTGCTCAAGACCGAACCTGCCGCCTATGTCATGGCCAAGAATATTTGCAATGGCTGCTCCGATAAGATGTCGCGTTACGTCAGCCAGTACTTTAGCGATGTCATTCTCAACGCCTCAAAGTTTGCCACCAAGAGCAACGGCTTTCGTCATGACGACGAGTCTGATGAGGAAGATGGCAACGCTGGCCCAACCGAGGCTGACTTGAAGAGCCTCCGGCAAGCTCACATGCTGATCCGAGAGCTCTGGCGTGCTGCTCCCGACATTTTGCAGAATGTCGTGCCCCAACTGGATGCGGAGCTGTCCGCGGATAATGTGCATCTGCGACTGATTGCGACGGAGGCCTTTGGAGATATGATCTCTGGCATCGGCGCGGCTGGGCCACCTCCCCCGCCGGTCCTGGACCCAGCAGCATATCCTCCCCCTCGCCTAATGGACGAGTCTCTGGGCTTGCCTCCCGCTGCCGAGGTCGAGGACAACGTCTTGACCAGACCGTATTCGCCGCAGTCCTTTGCCCAAACCCATCACACCACCTATCGAAACTTTGTGGGCAGGAAAAACGACAAGACGGGGACGATCCGCGCAGCCTGGGTGACCGCAGCCGGCTACGTCCTGTCCACGTCCGCGGGTGGGATAGGCTTGAGCAGGGAAGACGAGAACGAGCTGGTTCGGGGCTTGGTAGATAAGCTCAATGACAGCGAAGAGAAGGTGCGATTGGCAGCCGTCAAGGCCATCGAGCTCTTCGGCTTCCGTGACGCCATCTTGAAGTTGGGCCTCACAGGCGGAGTCGAGAAGGAGGGCTCGGTCTTTGCCAGCCTGGCAGACAGATGCCGCGACAGAAAGCCGGCGGTCCGCGTGGACGCCATGGTCCTGCTGGGCAAGCTTTGGGCTGTCGGGGCCGGGGAGATTGCCGACGGGCAAGAGGCCGCGACGGCTTGCTTGTCGGGTGTGCCGTCCCGCATCATCAACGCCTTCTACGCCAACGACCCGGATCTGAATGTGCTGCTCGACCGCGTCATGTTTGAATGCCTCGTTCCCCTAAAATATCCTCTGATTAAGGGCAAGAGCGCCAAGAACGCCGCTGGTTCTCAAGGTAAAGGAGGTGTGAGCGCCGGTGACCAAGACAGAATCCGCGCCGAGAGAATACTCCTCATGCTCAAGTCTCTGGATGCTCCTGCTCAGAAGGCATTCCTCGCCATGCAGTCGCGCCAACCCCAGTTTGCCAAGGGAGTCGCCATCTTCATCCAGCAGTGCGAGGCTTACAACGGCGGAGTCATTGAGGCGAACGAGGAAAAGGTCAAGGCAAGTCTCGCCAAGACGCTCCAGTGGCTGGGCACATCCTTTCCGGACCCCCTCAAAGTTCGCAGCGACCTGCAACGGTTCGTCAAGCTCAACGACCGCCGAAGCTACCAGCTCGTCAAATATGCCATCGAGTCCGAAAGCGACTTTAAAACCGTCCGGCGGGCCATTAGCGAGCTGATCACCAAGATCCAGGGCACCTCGGCGCCCGCCTGCCTCGAGACGTTGATCCCCCTGCTGTATCGATCGAGCTGCCTCATGTTCAACCGGAGCCATCTCGCAACCATCATGGATTATTCAAAGAGCGACAAAGATGGACTTGCCGCCGTGGCTCATCTGGTCCTCAACGACATCTCCCAGCGGAACCCGGACATGTTCAAGGCTCACGCCGAGGAGCTGCGGCGCGAGATTATCGAACAGGCTCCGAGCGAGAGGAAGACGAACGATCCGGCCATTGTCGATATCCTCAAGGCCTACTCATCATTTGCCAAGAAGTACCCAGACGATGTCAAGTCGGACCGGGGCTTCGCACAAACGCTCACGAGCTATGCGCTGTTCGCCTCGCCTCCCCAGACGGCAAAGTATGCCGTCAATGTCCTTTTGGCTAAGAATGACGATAAGAGTAAAGTCACCGCCACCAACCTGTTGAGGAGCATCATGAAGGGCCTGGACTTTGGATCAACCCACTTCTTGACTCGACTGGCTTCCCTCTCGCAGCTTGAGCGTCTCTTGCCGTCTGTCACGGCCGATTTTGATGAGGCGGTTCGCGACCTGACCATCAAGAAAATCTTGCGCGAGGTACGGACAGATGCTGGCGCCAAAGATCCCTCGTGGGTCGACGATGCCGGGATGAACGAGGAGCTCCAAGCCAAGTGTCTTTCGTTGAAAATCCTAGTCAACCAAGCTCTGGCGACGGAGCAAGAGGCCGAGGCCGAGGAGCGCATCAAACCTCTCTTCAAGCTCCTCAAAACCTTCATCGTGATGGAAGGCGAATTCTGCAAAACCAAAGACACCCCACTGCACCACAAGAAGCGCCTCCGAGTACAGGCGGGCCTCTTGATGCTCAAGCTGTGCACTGCAAAGAAGTACGACGACGCCCTGGAGGCCCCGACCTTTAACAAGATGGCCGAGCTGGTACAGGACAGTGAGCTGCAGGTCCGCAGGCATTTCACGGAAAAGCTGCAGGACTACCTGACGCGGGGCAAGCTCCGGCCGCGATTCTACACGATTTTGTTCCTGGTCGCCTTCGAGCCCTCTTCTGAACTCAAGAGCCGGGTCGAGACGTGGATCCGATCCCGCGCGCGCCATTACGCCGACAAGAAGCAGCACGTTCTCGAGGCCATTATGGGCCGGCTGATACCGCTCCTGGCGCACCATCCCGATTACAGCCCGCAGATTGACGACCTAGTCGACTTTGCACACTACTTCTTCTTCTACCTCGGCGCCATCGCAACCGAGGGCAACATCTCGTTGATTTACAGATATGCCGAACGGGTCAAGCAAACACGCGACGGCATCGATCCCGGGGCGAGCGACAATCTATACGTCCTCAGCGACCTAGCATCTGCTGCGATTCGCAAGTACCAGGAGAGAAGGAATTGGGCCTTCCAGGCTTGGTCCGGCAAGGTCGGGCTGCCAACGGGCCTGTACACGCCGCTGCCATCGAGCGAGGTTGCCCAGCAAATCGCCAAGAAGCTGTACATTCCCGACGAGGTTGACGAGCGCCTCGACGATGTGCTCCGAGCTCTGGATCAGAAAAAGGTAAGCCCGCTAGGGACAGAGATGGCTCTTTACTTTTTGGAGACGTCCCCCCCCCCCGCGCGTCCCAGTTGCGCTGACTTTTTATTTTTCTTCTCAACTATTCAGAAGCGAAAGTCGGGTCACGAAGGCGGAGATCCGCCCGCAAAGCGAGCCAAGGCACAAGTCAAGGCAGTCGTCAGGGAAAGGAACAAGAAGAATGTCAAGTCGTCCACAAAGAGTTCCAGATCCAACAAGACAGCCGCCAGGCCCAAGAAACAAAAGGAAACGGCCTCCTCTTTGCCACCATCGGAACGCCGTCGAAGTGGCCGTTCTCACAAGGTGTCAGACTACAAAGAACGAGACGATGCTGACGACGAGGAAGAGATGCTCGAAGGCGTGGCTGAATGGGACTACGAGAAGGACTCGGATGACTCGGATGCGGAGGAAAGTCTCAGCGGTGAAGAAGACTCAGATCTATCCGAGGCCGCTGAATCTGATGACGGAGAAGCCGGGCTTCAAGACGAAGAAGACAAGGAGGACGACAGAAAAGAGGACGACGCAGCCACGTCGAAGCGCAACGGATCCAGAACGCAGGGGAGAGCGTCTGTCAAGGCTAGTGTCTTGGCCAAACTCGACCGGATGGCCAAGACGTCTCGAGCGCGCGGAGAAAGGACGAGCAAGAGTGATTTCGAAATGGACATGGATGAATGAGGAGAGGTTTTGGACAAGGGCGCACAGGACTGCATATGCAGGCAGACGAGCTCCGAGAATGCGCTCAGAAAGGCGTATCTGGTATTTGCCGGTGTCACACAGCGGAAAGAGTCGGGTCGAGACGATTTCTTCTTCTTCTTGTTTTGATTTTTTTTTTTTTCGGTGGTTCCGGAAATCATCAACATGGGAAGAGAGGAGGAGTAACAAAAAGAAGATGATCTTCGAAGGCTGCGCTTATTTATAATGTTTGTTTCTGTTCTCTTTCTTTTCTTCCCTCCCACACCCTCTTCTCCCCTGTCAAGTTAGGGCTTTTGGAGTACAGATAGTGTGGAAGCATCGATTGGTCTACGATTTGGAATCCTTGTGGTGCTGTATGGAGGGGGTTTTGTTGCGACGAACACAAATGATGATATTCCCTGGTACATTTCATTATTCCGGCCTTTGAGCACGGAGTCGCTTTTCCCTTTGAATGATAGGTTTCTTTTTTCAAATTTATCTGTTTAGAAAGGGCCTTCTTATTCGCGCTTGATAGGAATTTTTCTTTTGTTTCCTCTCTTAGTAAGAGGAGAAAAGACTTGTCATCCTCTATGCCATGTTCCTCTCCCTCTCCTGCGCCATATGCTCCCGATTCTTTCCAAGCAGGTTTCAACGCTGATTCTTGCTTATCTTTCCTTCCTTCCTTTTTTCTTAATCAAATTTCCCCGAACGTGGTGTGGTATGTTGTAGGTTCCAGGCGTGGAGAAAGAAAAAAGCTTGACTTTATGGAGAAGGGCTCTTCTACGAGCCCCAAGTTCATTGAATTCCCCAAGAATAAGCCCCTTTGGCTCGACAATGCCCTATGTACTAGTGAAGAGGCGTGGAGATGTGCCGGTGCCGAATCTACAATGCTCTTGTATTGCGCTTTTCTTCTTCTTCTTCCATTTCCCTCTCTTTGAAAAAAAAAAAATGTTTGAAACTGTATTTTATGGTTTCTCGCCTTGGTTCGGACGATTCAAGGAGGCGGGAGGGGGGTGCGGACTTGCGCGTCATGAAGAAGAGCCTTGGGAAGCGAGGCGCGCCTTGACCTTTTCCCGATGTCCTGAAAACTTCAAGTGGGCTTCAAACTTGCCGGCCGTTGTGTCTGGACCCGGTGTGTAGAGCTTATTATAGCAGTCGAGACATCGGATACGTGGCAGCCAGGCATACTTAACGCCCTCGGGGAGCGGTTGGCCTCCCTGGATGGGCAGCTCGGTGACGGGATCGAGGTACGAGTATTTCATTGTGGCTTCAAATTTGTCCCCGTTGGGATAGTTCGACTCGAGCTCTTTAAGGGCTGCGACGAGCCAGTCGGGCGGAGGGGGCTGTGCGAGAGGTCACTCGGTGAGCAAACCTTTTCTTTTTTTTTTTTTTTTGGTGGTTTGATGCAATT
>JMQE01001773.1:0-12268 GCA_000731825.1 Hypocrella siamensis | reverse complement strand
CCCCCCCCCTCCCCCCTTTCTTTTTTTTTTTCTCTCTCGTCCCTTCTCGTCCCCTCTCCCCTGCCTCGCAGCACAATGTTCCATGATCCGTCTCAAGATGGCAATGCCGGCTCTAACGTCTGCTGGCAACTCCTTGCCCCTTGTAGAATTTTGGCAACCTCAAACAGCCCTACTATTGGTGGGTGGCGGGTGCGCTTTGGGGTGCCATGCTCGACTACTTCGCCTTGACGGGCGACCCGAGCTACAACGGTGTCGTGCTCCAAGCCTTGCTGGCGCCGACGAACCTGGGACCCAACAACGATTACATGCCGGCTGAGCATTCCGACGAGGAGGGAAATGACGACCTGGCCTTTTGGGGCGGGACGAGCCTGTCTGCGGCCGAGCGCAACTTTCCACAGCCCAATGCCAACCTACCCTCATGGCTCGACATCAGCATCAACGTTTTCAACCAGCTCGCCGGACGGTGGGACACGGCGCACTGCGACGGCGGCCTGTACTGGCAGATTGACGCCAACAACCCCAACGGATTGAAGTACAAGAACACGGTCAGCAACGGAGGCTTCTTCCAGCTAGCCTCGCGGCTGGCTCGCGCCACCAACAACAAGACGTACATTGACTGGGCCGACAAGATCTGGAATTGGATGGTCGAGGTGGGCTTCATCGACAGCCAAACGTATCGGGTGTACGACGGCGCCGGCGTCGACTCCCAGTGCAGAGCCGTCAACAACAAGTCCTTCACCTACACGACGGGCTTCGTGCTGTACGGCGCCGCCGTCCTGGCCAACCACACCGGAGAGGACAAGTGGTCGCAGCGCGCCGACAAGCTCTTCGCCGAGGCTGCCGACTACTTCTTCACCGGCAAGGACCACAACATCATGTGGGAACCGGCCTGCGAGCCCCAGAGCATCTGCAACTACGACATGATCACCTTCAAGGGTTACCTCGCTCGGTACATGTGGCAGACGACCCTGCTGATGCCCTCACTACGCACAAAGACGGAGAGCCTGCTCGTCCCCAGCGCCGAGGCCGCCGCCGCAACCTGCACCGGCGGCGATGACGGCCGTCAGTGCGGCACGAAGTGGTACACGGGGGGCTTCGACGGCGGCGCCAGCCTCGGGGCCGAAATGTGTGCCCTCGAGACCATTCAGGGCCTCTTGTCGCAGAATCTCGCCCCGCCTCTCCTGGCCAAGGACATCAAATGGGTCAGGGACGCCACCTTCACGCCCATAGACACCTATGCCTCCGACGTGACCACCAGCATCAGCAGCAAGCGCGACGTCTCGCCCACCGCCCCCCCTCCCTCTGCCACCACCACCCACAAGGCCCACGAGAACGAGGCCACCGCCCTCGGAGCCGATCGGGTATGGGCACTACTTACCATGGTGTGCCTCGTGTTCGTGGTCCTACGACAGGGCTGAGCATGAATGAAGTCGCGTCCCTTTTTGGAGCCTTGCTCCAGGGGTCACACGCCTCATGTGTCTCTTTGTTATCTTTTGGATATGAAATTGGTTATTTATTCATTCACATGTTCCCATATTTTATGTAGATCTCTCGCCTGGACCAAAAGGAAAAACAATTCGGGGTGATATAGACATACACGATGTAGAGATGTACTTTAAAGGAAACATCTTTTGCGCAGCTAATCAGCGTTGGTGAAGGACAGGGGACGGCGCTCCAGCCACACAGTCTGGACCAACTTTGCGCCTTTGAACCGTGTTGCAATGCGAGGTGACGAGCATTTTGCTTCGCTGCGTCTTGACGAACAAATTCTAATACCCTACCTGTGTGCGCTGTTGGAAAAAAAAAACCCTACCTGTCAAATGCCAATGCCCAATATAAGATGAGTCCTTTTGTAATGGCGAAACACAAAAGCGAATATAAAAAAAAAGAGAATTAAACTAAAAAGAAGGAGAAAGAAAGAAAGAAAGAAAGAAAGAAAGAAAGAAAGAAAGAAAGAAAGAAAGGCAAGTCTGGCCATGCAACAAAATGTATGGCCCCAATGATTCTAGTCTATCTGGCCAATAAGGTCTAGAGAATCCCTCCCTCTCTCCCAACTTATGATGACGGAGACCGCCGAATCTCGGCCAGGGCCTTGGTCAACGAAGTCAGGAACCTCGTCACCTCTTGCTCGGTGCCGACAGTGATCCGCAGGCAGCCGAGACAGCCGTGCTCTTTTCCCCTGAAGCGGACGACGACGCCCTGGTGCTCAGCCAGGCTCTCGTAGACGGCCTGCGCGACGAGATTGTCGGGCCGGCCGTATGCATCGAGCATCTCGTAGAGCAAGAAGTTGCTCATTGTGCCTCCGCGCAGCCGTCCGACGCCGTCGATGCGGGGCATCTCGGCCAGGAGGCGGTCGCGCTGCGAGACAATCTTGGCGCGGTTGTCGCGCATGACGGCCAGGCCCGCGGGCCCCAGGGCGTGTTGAGCAAATGTGCTGGTCGGGCTGGCGATGTTGTAGGGCGCCTTCATGCTGTTGAGCAGGCGCGCGATGGGCGGGGAGGTGAAGGCGGCGCCGAGGCGGATGCCGGCCATGCCAAAGGCCTTGGACAGGGTCTGCATGACGACGAGGTTGGGATGCTCGGCGACGAGCTCGGCGAGGGAGGCGTGCTCGTGGGCAAAGTCAATGTAGGCCTCGTCGAGAATCACGACGCCGTTCCACGTCGGGTGGCTGAGGATGCGCACCACGTCCTGCTTGGCCAGGAGGCTGCCAGTCGGGTTGCCAGGGGAGCAGAGGTAGACGAGCTTGATGCCGCTGGCGTCCCGGGACAGGGCGGCCTCAATGGCGGGCACGTCGAGGGCGAAGTCGGGCGCCGGCGTCAGGGGCACCGGCACAATGGCCACGTCGTTGACCTGAGCGGCTACCGTGTACATGCCGTACGTGGGGGGGCAGGTCAGGATGCGGTCGCGGCCGGGAACGCAGAAGCACCGCAGCAGCGCGTCAATGGCCTCATCGCTGCCGACGCCGACGAACAGATTGTCTGGCGTGATGCTCTTGGGCGTATGGGCGTGCGTGTTGCGCAGGTCGCAGAGAAGCTGCTTCAGCTCGACCTGGTGAGGATCCGGGTACCGGTGAAGACGGAGAGGATCGAGGCCGAGCGCCGAGAATGCCGTCGTGTCGGGGGCATTGATGGACGGACCGTTGGCGTTCTCGTTGGCGTCGAGGAGGATGTTGGAGCCGTCATCTTTGTAGTCACTTTTTTTTTTCAATTGTGTCGTGTCAGCCAGCCACTCACTTGAGAAGACAAGAGGGATATAAGAGAATCAAAGTAATAGCATGTCTCTAAAAAGAGTAATGAGAAAAAGAAAAGAAAAGTGCGGGGCCTTTACATACTCTCGTGCACAGCGGTACGGGTGCAGGGCCAGGATGTTGGGCCGAGCACATGTTGCCAGATCGAACGGTGACGAGGGCGGCATTGTGTGATGGAGGGAGGGAGGAGCAGGAGAGGAAGGAGCAGTGAGGTGATGATGACGGTGATGATGACCAACAGTTGACGATTGCTGCCGCGACAAATGACGATGCTTAATTGCTTTTCGGGGCACTTTTTTTTGCTTTTTTTTTTCCCTATTCTTTAATTGGCTTTATGACTCACGATTTGACCCCATTTGCCCAGCCCAGGGTTCATGATTGGAGGAGACGGGATAGAGCGTGTGGGTCTCCAGCTTGACCTTGGGTTGGTTTGCATGGTTGGTCGGTTGAATATGGGGGTGAAGAGGGGCATTTCGGTTTTTTTTTTGCTTGACAAGCATCATTTGCATGGGTCAGCAGCGGTGCATCTTAGTGATCTGCAAGATATGCCTTGGATCCCACCACATTGATTTATTTCCCCGACGTTTCGAAAGAGAAAGAAAGAAAGAAAGAGTACCCGTCGCGTCGGTAAAACTCCAAGCTTCGATGTGACGATTTGCCTTGCCTCTCTTGCCTTGCCTTCCTTGTCCATCGGCTTTCTACACTCGTCAATCTGCTCCGCCGACAACGACGACCGAAAGTTTGATCAAGATTCTTTGTTCGTCATTCATTCAGCATACACCATGACGAAACGTGCTACACTTCAGCTCGGGCTGGCACCCTGGTTCTCCTGCCGTTATCTCGGTGGATTCGCACACCTGCTGTGCTTCGCTCAATCAAGAAACATCTGATCGCTGGGTCATGACTCCAATGGCAGATAGACGGGTTTTGTTTCTCCATAGCTTTCAGCCTTTCGCGAATACTTGTCCAGCTGAAGCGGCACACACCTACTACCTGCACGTCCAATTTGTCTCAGAGTAAGACCACTTGAAAGCGGCATGCTCCCGAGATTCGTTGCGTGCCTTCAGGCTTGGCAGCAAGTGACGCCCCGCAAACTGGGGGAAAGGAAGAGAAAAAAAAAAGGATAAAAAATCCAGGATGGAGAGGACATTATCTATTCTTTTTCTCGTTTTCCTTCCCCCTCTTCTCTTTCGAATTTTTGTTTGTTTTGTCTGCGTGCTGTAGCTGCGCTGGTCGAAGCACTCTTTCTTTCGAATGATTGCTGGGTGAAAAAACAAAAATGCGCAATCCCAACGAAGCCAAGACACCATCTACTTGGACGGAATGGTTCCGCAATGGTTCTTTCAATTTCATCGTCAATGTCCTCAAACAGGGCGAAATGCCGCAGCACGTAGGATTCATCCTGGATGGCAACAGGAGATTTGCTAGGAAGAGAGGCATCGAGGTCGAGGCCGGCCACAGAAGCGGTTCCGTTCCGTTCAACAAGGTTCGCAAATCATCTCATCTCTGATGAAGCTCTGATGAGCAACATTGCCGTGGTCGTGATCCAAAGCTGATGCCATCGTCTCCCAAGATGATGGATTGCGTCTTTGCAAGCGGCATCAAGACCATTACGGCCTACACGTTCAGCGTTGAAAACTTTTCTCGTTCCCCGTCCGAGGTCAGTGCGCTCATGGAGCTGGCCCTGGACAAGGTAGACTCTGTCTGTCGCATGGCAATGAGGCATGACGCTTGTGTCAGACTGCTTGGCGAGAAGCACATGATACCCAAAGACGTGCTGGCCTGCATGGAGGATGCGGTTCAGAGAACAAGCAAAAACACGAGGTATTTTGCCAACTTTCTTTTAGCCACTTTTTCACATTTAAAAACAACACTCTCTTTCTTATCTTGCAGATAGATCAGTCCTTTCTCCTTCTTCTTCTTCTAACTGACAAACCGAACCCAACTCAAAAAAAAAAAACCAATGCAGGGCTGCATTAAACATTTGTTTTGCTTATACGAGCAGAGCTGAAATTACTTCTGCCATTCGCGAGACCGTCGATGACAACGCCAGGGACAAAGTAGACGTCAATCTTGACTCGTTCCAAAGGAATCTGTACACCTCGGACGATCCGCCTCTGGACATTCTGATAAGAACAAGCGGTACGGAACGGCTGAGCGACTTCTTGCTCTGGCAATGCAACCAGGACACCGATATTTACTTCATCCCGTGTCTATGGCCCCTCATCGGACGGCACCACTTGATCCTTATCGTGCTGGAGTGGCAATGGCGACAGAGGCAGAGGCGGGCTCTGCTGCATGGGCAGGAAGGAAGAAAAAGCCCTTTGTCAGGGAACAACAAACTACACAGCAGTGGCCCATGAAGATCGATCCCTCGCTTCGAGTGGCGTTGCACTGCTGGAATTGGCTGGAGTAACAACGTGTAACAGCATAGTACGACTGCATGGTAGGACATAGGCAGAGTCATCCGGAAATGGTTAAGTCTAAGCGTTCCTGTCCGCCTGTCCGCCTGTCCGCCTATCCACCACGCCACGCAACATCCACGCTCGACTTGGTTTTCCCGGCTCAATGCGACTCCGGACCGGTTCCCCTCGTGATCTATGTCCTTTCGGCGGAGACGGAGAAGCGAGATCCGTTGCGCCGCCACAGTGCGTCGATCTCGATCGACTTGACTACTGTACGTACAAAGGTTGACAAAGTCTCTTTACCATCGCAACGAAATCTTTCATCGAGTAAATGAAACCTCGGCTGCTCAACACGTCCGACTTTGGCAAAAGCAAATAGTAGTGCCATGTTCCCCTGCGACTCGAAAAGCCTTTGAGTCTGCTCTTCCCCTCCTTGGCAACGTCTGGGTTCCCATGGTTGTCTTTGCCTTCAGAGAGGCTTCCAGCAAACAGTGTCAATCTGCAACTGCACAAACTGTACACCATACATATGGTCGCCGCTAGGGCGGATCGACAGCAGCCTTGTTACCAGTGACCAGACCGCAAATGCCAGATGGATGCTTTTCGGCATCCTCCAAGACTCCGATGGCGGGACTGGCAGTCCCAAATATGAATTTCGCTGATTAATGAATGCTGCTTTATCCAAGTGCCATGTCAAGACTAGTGCAGAAAGCGTCCAGCAAACGCAACCCTCGTCTCGGACTTGTCTTTGTGTAAAAAGTCACTCCCCCGCTTGTTTCGGACTACGTACTCCCCATGTTCAATCGAGCCCTGAAATGCGTTGAAGCCATTGGTGCTTGCTTGGTGAAACGCAAACGAGAATGAGTGACTCAGAAGTCCCGTCGGCCACCTCGCCCGTATCAGATGATGAAGGGAAACGGAAGGATCCGTCCACTTCACTGGAGCCGATCAACGGTCTCATTCTGAAACGAAACAAGCCCATTGCGGCATGGAGACTAGCCGTCATGTTTGCATGGTACGTGGTGCATCAGCGTGGATTTGTTGTTGCTGTTATTGCTGTTGCTGTTGTCGTTGTCTTCGTCCTTTGTCAAAAAGTCCATTGTTAACTTGGAGGTGACTGGTTGTAAGTAAACAGCATAGGGATGGGCATGTTCCTGTCCCTCATCGACGCCACCTGTGTTGCAACGATGCTGGTGGAAATATCGCAAGAATTCCAGGACTTTAAGACGTCTTCGTGGGTCGTTCTGAGCTACACCTTGACTGAAGTCGGTATGCGAGTTCGAGATTGAAAAGGCGAGAAAGAAGGGTTGACGGGGATTTTTTCTGACTAACACCACCCTGCGCAAGGTTTTGCCGTCGCCATGGCCAGATTTTCTGATGCCATTGGAAGAAAGACGGTTGCCTGCACATCCTTTGTTCTCTTCCTTGCTGCGTCAATGGGATGCGGCGCCTCTTCCACCCTCAATCAGCTGATTGGTTTCCGTGCCGTTCAAGGCATCGGTGGGGCGGGCATGTATTCCATGGCCATGATTACGTTCCCCGAGCTCAGCCCTCCTTCCAAAGTTGTTCTGGCCACGTCGACCTTGGGCGTCATTGTCGCGCTGGCCGGCGTGGTCGGTCCGGTTCTGGGTGGCCTTTTGACGACGTATGCCGGTTGGCGATATGTCTTCTGGATCAAGTAAGCTAGCAAAAGGACAGCGATTTCCTCCTCTCGAGAGTGGCGTCGGGCTAATCTGACTAACCGTGGCTCGCCGTCTTCAGTGGTCCTTGTGCTGGCGTTCCGGCCATTCTGCTCTTTTTCCTCTGGCCAAAGAACTATCAACTCTTTGTGAAAATCCCCTTTCCGCAGCTGGACTACGCCGGAGCATTCCTCGTCCTAGCGGGGACTGTGCTCCCAGTCTTCATCATAAATCAGGCCGCAATCAGGAACTATGCTTGGGACAGCGCCACCACAATCTCCATTTTCACCTTGGCCGGCCTCTGCTGGATCGCGCTCATCACGTGGCAGAGAGTGCTGTTCAAGAACCCCAAACTGCACTCGATTCGGGCACAATTGCCGTGGCGGATCATCTCGAGCCGCGTCATGGTGGCTGCCATTTTGTAAGTCAAGTTTGCAGACCGCGGGTGGATGACATTTTTTCTTGTGATGACAGGTTCTGACTGAAACTCGTCTTTTTCAAAAGCGACACCTTCCTATCCGGATTTGTGATACTGCTGACAGTCATCAATGTTCCGCTTCGGTCACAATTGGTAAACCTGGCTGGACCGGTCAAGGCGGGCGTCTTGCTGCTACCCATGATGGGTGGCGGAGCCGCCGGCTGTGCTTTGGGTGGAGGTCTGTCCCTCAGGAAGAATAATATATTTCCTGTACTCCTCGTCGCCAGCGTCATCACGACCATTTCCTCTGGATTTCTCTCTGATCTACCAGACTCTTTCGCGCCGGCACCCAGGCAATGGGCTCTTGAGGCTGTCCTTGGGCTCGGAGTGGGCCTCAAGATCTCGAGCACGACGTTTCTGTCTGTTCTCCAGGTCGATTTTGAAGATCACGGTGAGTTGAAGAAGAGAGAGACGTTGAACAAACCCGAGACGCCCAGATTCTGACCATGTCCCAAACAAAAAAAAAATCACAGCCATTTCGCAAGGCATCATCGCGCAAATGCGGGTATTCGGAGGAAGCGTCGGAGTGGCCATCAGCATCATCGTGCTCATCACGAGAATCCAGACGTCGCTCCAGGATACACTGACGCCTGACCAGCTGGCCAGCTTCTACCGATCACCTCTCGCTTTGGTCACGTTTACGCCGGCTCAGCAGCTGCTGGCCCGGGCAGCCTTTGTGGACGCTTTCAGAATCGACATGTATATCTGCGCAGGGGTCTCGGCGGCGTCTTTTTTCATCTCGCTCTTCATCTACCAAAAGCATCCGCCGTCGGTGAAATCGCGGCTGGCGGACCTGGAGGCAGAACTTGACCGGGGTGCGGCGTTGTCGGCTTCGTGCGAAGTATGATGGACCAGAGACAGTGATTTCTCATGTACGTGATCTCGTTGCCACTAGGCCAGCCACGGTCTGTGGCTGGTGAAAGCGCAAACTCAATGCCAATGCACGTGGACTTGAACGTGGACTTGAACGTGGACTTGAACGTGGACTTGAACCCATGGTTTGCCAGAAATCGCCGTAGCTTCATGATGTGATGTGTAGAAGCTCACACCTTTACGACGACAACGGCTCACGCAGAGTGCGCGCTTGTTAAATCTAGCCCCACCCTGACTGGGCGCGTGCGTGCTGGGTGCGTGCTGGGTGCGTGCCGTGCCATTCCATGTGTCATGCCAGTTTTCAACTCCAACTCGCACCACACCTTCATGTTGCGCGCAAGGAAAACCCCCCCATCACCGTCACGAGAACACGAACTCCCCACTGCAGTCCCGGGCCGTTTCGAAGCCTTCGTGGGGACTTGAGGAGAGACGCCGCGCGCGCCCGTCGCCAACCAACCAGGACACAGACTCGAGAGAGGGGATCGAACGGCCAGAGCATCCTTGCGACAAATTGCCACCGATGTGCATCCTCGTCCACCTCCTCTGATCTCCTCCGCCCTTTTGCGCACCAAGGACTGGTCAGAAAGGCATCTCCCAAGCTTGAGCCCGTCTTCAGGGGACGTCCCCTTGGTCCTCGCGCGCTGTTATTCACTTCATTGCGCAACTCGATTCCCAGCTCGGATACCTACATACCTAGAGGCGACGAACAGTGCGCGGCGTGCTGCGTGCAAGTCCGCCATGTACAATGCTGGATATGGCTTTGGCAATCCGGCCTTCAATCAGTCAGGTGCGCCACAGCAACCGCAGCAGCAACAACCGCAGCAGCAGACGCAGCCGCAGCCGCCGCCGCCGCCGCCGCAGCAGCAGCAGCCCGGACAGTCCGGACAGCCTGGACAGCCAAATCCCCAATTGATGTACAACCAGCAGCAGCAATTTGGCGGCATGCCTCAAGCGGGGTTCAACCCAGGAGCCAACCCCCAGATGATGCAGGGGATGCCGACTGGCATGATGCAGAACCCAGGAATGTCTAATATGCCTCCCAACGGACAAAGTAAGTTGAGATGCTTCAGGGTGGAGGGGAACGCCTCCTCTCATCTTCATGAGCTAAATCCCGACATCCACAATTGTTGGACATCTCTCCTGTACCTGGCTGGATACTTGCTGACATGGCTATGACCCAGTGCCCGGCTTTCCACAACAATATCCCGCCCCTGCTTACGGGCAGATGATGCCTGGGGGTGTCCCTCAGAACTTTGCCCCGAACAACTACATGATGACGGGCGGAATGCAAGGTTTCCCTATGAATCAACCAGGCATGAATCCTCAGTCGGCTCAGATGATGCAAAGGATGCAGGCTCAGCAAGCGGCTCAGCAGCATGCTCAACAGCAGCAGCATCAACAGCCTCAACAGCCTCAACAGCACCCGCAGCAACAACATCCCTTACAACAGCCGCAACCGCAGCACCAACAGCACCAACAGCAACACCAGCAACAGCAACAGCAACACCAGCCTCAGCAGCAACAACAACATCCGCAACATCATCAACAGCACCAGCAGCAGCACCAGCAGCACCAGCAGCACCAGCAGCACCAACATCACCAGCAGCACCAACAGCAGCAGCACCAGCAGCATCACCCGCAACATCAGCAGCATCAACAGCACCAGCATCCACAGCAGCACCAGCAGCACCAGCATCAACAGCACCAACAGCACCAACAGCACCAACAGCACCAACAGCACCAACAGCACCAGCAGCACCAGCAGCACCAGCAGCACCAGCAGCACCAGCAACACCAGCAACATCAGCAACACCAGCAACACCAGCAGCACCAGCAGCACCAGCAGCACCAACAGCACCAACAGCAGCAGCAACACCAGCAGCACCAGCAGTACCAGCAGCATCAACAGCACCAGCAGCATCAACAGCACCAGCAGCACCAGCAGCATCAACAGCACCAGCAGCATCAGCAGCATCAGCAGCACCAACAGATGACCCCCGGCACGAATCCGATCTCGACTCCGCAAAGACCTCCAAGCGTAGCCCAAGGCTCACCAATCAATCCAATGCAGCAGCAATTCGCGAACGTACCGCCACAGTCTCAGAACCAGACTCCGCTCAGTGCACAACAACCGTCTGCCTTGAACACACCACAGACACCGACTTTTTCGGCTAGTTCAGGTGGTGCAATGAATCATCCTGCTGCCACACCCTTGAGTCCTGCCTCGGAAAGTCGTGATAGGGAGAAATTCGCCTTGCTCCTCGACATTAATCACGAATTGCTTCACGAATCGATTCAGATCCAAGCTACACAACAGGAATTGAAAAAAGAGCACCTTTCTGCAAGCGGTACCTCGACGGACCGGAAGCCGACAGAGGAGGAAAACTTATTTCAACAAGACTATCTTCAGTACGCGGCGTCCGACAATGTTCACTGGGCGCTCGAAAGGATGCTAACAAGAACCGTATTAGATGCATGAGAAGACTGCAAACCAATCTCTCTTATATGGCTGCCTTGGCAGATCGCAAGCCAGAAGTCAAAGTGCCTCCCTGTCCGGCATATCTAAACGCCCCCCCTCTGAACCTCTCTTTGAAATTGAAGACACAACCCCCTGGTCCAGACGGACAGGAGAGCAACATCGATCTCGTCGCTGATAGACAGGAACGGGACAAGTCGATAAAAGAGTTGTATCAAAGACTCCAAGCCCTTTTCCCCGGATTTGACCCCAAGAAAGAGCCCGTGTATCGTGTGCCAGGATCAGGCCAAAAGTCCGGGGGCCAGGGTTCGAATCAGGCGAGTCCTACGGTCCAGCAGCATCCTCAAATGCCTAATTTGTCAGCGCCACCGGGCAACACTGGCATGACGGTTATGCCGGGTATGCCGGGCATGGCGGGCATGGCGGGCATGGCGGGCTAATGGAACACGTTGGATACGAGTGTATGATCAAAAGAGGAGGAAAATCTTCCGTGGCTAGGCGTGAACCAGCAGGATGAATGAGTCACTGTCTCATTTTCCGTTTTTCTGTCCTTCCTCTCCTTTTTTTGGGGGGGTTTTTTTTTGGGTTTTTGGGTGCTTCCAGACTTGGCCTTTGTTCTCTACTTTCCCCGGATTTGAAGCCCTGAAGCGGAAGTCGTGCACGGAAGACTGGGGTGCCGCCAGAACCGTCATACCACTCTGCTACCTGGACGATGTCCCGATTTTCCGTCATACAGCGTTCATTGGAGGCGTTGAAATATGAGAAAAAAATTTTCGAGGTTGCTCTCCGAGGCAGTAAGAGATGGGCGATACCATTAGATGGAAAAAAATTTATAGCTCGTGTTGAACATTGAAGAGACAAGTTGTAGATGTTAGCGGGATGCCTTTTTTTAAAGCATCCCTGTTTATAGTGGGTGAAAGAAGTATCAATCATTCTCAGACTCTTCTTTCCTAGGTGTGTGCCTCTCGGTGGGGGAAATTGCCGCGGGAGCGACACGCTTACCTCAAGTCACCCCACGTTTTGCCGCCCCACGAGCTTTAATCCGTCGTCATCGGTCATTCTTTTTTTTTTTTTTTTTTCCCTTCTTGTCACCTCCAAGACGATGCAGCG
>JMQE01001772.1:0-12292 GCA_000731825.1 Hypocrella siamensis | reverse complement strand
GGGGGTGGGGGGGGCGCAGAAGAGGAAACTGCCGTGACAGTTCCAGCTGCTAGGTGTACAGGATGAACATCATCAAGGAAAGAAAGGAAAGACAGAGGCAAGGAACGAAGGGGAAAACTGAAAAAAAAACTGAAAAAAAAGAAAAAAAAAAAGAAAAAAACGCACGCTGAAAAGAATCGGCCCGTGCCAATCAAGACCGTGACAAAGACCTCGTCGTTCGCTGCAACCTGACCAAGCTGCGTCGCGAGCTCAAAGTATTGATCCTGCGTCATGGCGCCCAGTTTCTTGGGGTTGTCGATGGTGATGACGGCCACGCGCCCGCGGTATTCCACGCTGGTGACTGAGTTGGTAGACATGGCTCGCGTCCAACTTGCCGTCTCGGGCTTGAATTGGGGTCTTCTCGCTCGCTCTGCTGAACCGCCGCCTTCTTTTCTTTCTTTCTTTTTGTGGCCGCCTCGAGGGTCAAGATTTTACATGAGCAGAACGGGAAGCTTGTCTTGCTTCAGATTAATCGCATGCCATTCCGAGGTCGAGACAGGAGAAATAAAAGAAGAAGAAAAAGGTCGGCGTAAGCAGACGTAAAGTATGCTGTATCGTGCAGACCCGATATCTGCCCCACTAGATGCCTCGGCTCAGCTTTGCTATCGCGGCGAGTTCGGTTTGTTGGTTACAAGCTTCTCTTCTGCTGCAGAGACTGCTTGCTGTAGCGCTGTGCGTACGAACGAACAAGGACAATTGGCTTGACCGAGGTCAAACGTCATTTTGATTTTCATTTTTCCTGTTCTTCGAAAGAGCTTCTACCTAGCAACAAGTTTTTTTGGGAGGGAAACTTGCGGCCCAACTCAAGTAAATAGTAGCAAAGCATGTTCTGGAGAGAAACCTATTATGCGAACCGTCAACAGGCACAAGAATAGGAAAATGAAGTGATATTTCCCCCCGGCTCCTTTCTGCGAAACATGACCATAACGCCGCTTCATGCGTCTCGTACCATGCAATGTTTCGAATTTCACTTGCAAATTTCATTTGCGCTGGCTCCGGGGTGCCATTTGCCGCTGCTTGGGAAGGATCAGTGGTAAGGTGAGTTTTGCCACATGCATCACATGCGTTCGTTCTTCTTCTCCCTCTGCTCTGATGCTGACTTGCCTCACTTGGCCACCAATCTCACGAAAGTAACTATTGATACGTCTCTGATCTGTCCTCAGATCGTCGCGCAGATTCTGCGTGTCCACTTCGAAATTGTCGACTATGCAGGCAAACACGCAGCAAGAAGTCATGAGCAGGTCAATGTGAAACTTTCTCATGACTCCGGCGTCGGAGAACTTCCTGCGGATGCTTTCCATCACCACTTCTGAGGCCGGCGCCAGTAATTCACGCAACTTGTCCCGCGGGGGGACCAATCTAGTGCCTCGTTGCTTGGCGGGCTTGCTGCCAAGGTAAAACATAAGCACAAGATTAAAGTACCGGAGTACTTGCAGGCGTGTGACGGCGTCTTCGTTGGTTGCTAGGGCGTTGACTCGCACAGCCACGAACCGTGAAGCTGTCTGGATGCCTTCTCCGCGCCGAGCCTTCTCTTGCCACTCCCTGATGGGCACATCATCGAGAATATCCGCGCCGATGATGGTTTGCGGGTCGTAGACATCCCGAATGTGTTCAGCATCGAGGTTGGGCTTCGGTATTGGCTTGGCCTCGTTGATTGCCGTTTGCAGCATTTCCTTGGTAGCCATCTGGGCGGTCGTATGGTTCACCGACTCCAGCAGGGCATTGCCGGCGTCCTCGGCTTTGATCGGGGACTCTCCGGCCTTGATCGGCGATATGATGCTGTTCAGTGCATTATCGAGTAGAGCTTTCTTGGCCTTCTTGGTACCAAAGGCTTGGCCGAGATCTGTGCGACGATCTAGTATGCTCTGTGAAGCTATGAGTACTTGAGGTCCGTCTATGGAAACGAGAGGAACTGGCCAAGAAAAAATAGTCTCGCGTCCTTACCATCTTGGTCTCGTCTTCTCCGTCTGCAGTGGAAGTTGGCAACCGCTTAGATCGAACAACACCACGAACCACCATCTTCTTTGCTTCAATCATTTCCACTCTGCCGGTCTTGGCATCGTAAATACCAACGAAATGGTTCACTAGTGGTGTTGATTGCCTCTGGCATTCTTGTCTGGCGGTATAATCCAAGCTGTGGTGAGAAGTCGAGTACAGGAGCATTTCTTGAACCTTCGATTTTTTCCGCTGAGTCAACTCGAATGTCGAGCCTTCCTCGGACAGATATGGGTGAAACGCAATGTTTGGAGAAACCTCAAGGCCTGGAGTGGTAGCTGAGAGGTCACATTGTCAACGAATGAAGCATGCTTGCCTGTGGAACATTTTCGTACCTATCACGGGAGGACAAGATGCTGACTGAAGGACTGACTGCACCGTTGCCGTAGATGCTGGCACGTCAAGAAAAACCCTCTTCCTTGTTTCGAAAGTGGTCCCGGCCTCTCTCTTGAACTTCATCGGACTTGATTCGATCATTTCGATTTGCCGGCTTGTGTGTTGTGAACCAGTCAGTCCGGGTCACAACAATACGGTGGCAGCCATTTTTTTCGCGGGGTTGGCATGCCGTCTTTACAAAGAAAAAGTTTGGATCGCACAAGCGGCATAAAAAATTCTTGACCCCGGTTTGCCCGAAGGGCGGTGAGTAAGTAGGACCCGCCACTGAAAAGGCTGCGAGCTGCCCCCCCCCCATATGGTCTTGACGAGAGCACATGACATCACTCTCATAGCCTGACACGAATATATGCAGCCAGGGGAGCAGTTGCCAATTTCTTTCAGCCGAGAGGTCTGATCAACAGAACGATGGCCAGACTCCCGAAGCTTGCTAAAGCTCCTGTCAGCCAATCACGTCTACGAAGAGAAAGACTAGAAAACTACGCAGTTCATTCATTGACGATTGAATTGACCAGCATGTGCAGCCCGAGTGGCTGAAAATTGCTTGTTATAGCAAAACACAGCACCTTGACTACGCATACAATCATCATGATTTTAGATCTGAATACGTTGCCAGGAAGAAGTGCGATTGTCCGAAGTGGCGGGGCCAGGCAAGTTTCAATTCGGCATCCACCATGCAGCTTGCTCCATTTGGGCGATCCCTGAACGCCGTTCCAGCAACCCGACCGATAAATTGTCCATACGCGCCTCCCTCTCCATGTTCGTCCAAAGTTCAAATGAAAAAAAAAAGGGAGTTGGTGGGATATCTGCCACCGACGGAGCTCCATGAATTAAAGTTCCGTCATGGGCTTGCTGTGCCACACTCCCAGCTTCGTTTGAGAATATTTTCTGGAGTTGAAGTGTCTTCGTGTCTTCATGAGAGTGCGTCAAGTCGGGCAGGAGGTGCGTGGCGTTTACTTGCTGTTGTCACTGTTAATCTCATCTCAAGACGCACACGAGTTTGGAAGAACGAATGAACTTACGATCGCGCCCTCATCTTTCTTCTCTTCTTCTTAAGGCGACGAACGCGCTTCTTTCTCCACTTGGCTCTCATCTTGCCCAATCTGCAATTGATTAGTACGACGACTATGAGTAGAAAGCTGAAGTGGCAGTGGCATTGATATCCAATCCTTGATTTGAGAAGGCTCAACGTTCCTCAAAGACTGGTCAATGGTCGCCAAGGTCAACACTCACTGGTTCGTGGATGAGAATCGTGTTTGGGTGAGGTGTAGCAAGTAGATGAGCGGGGAGAATTTTTCCAAGGTTTGGCAAAGTATCCCTCGTAGGGCAAGAAACTCGCTAAAATCACGTGAGCTTTTGATGCACTGCATTTGCAGTGGCCTGTCAGTGCACTGGATACAACCCAGTGCAAAGAGTATATGCATAGTTCGCACTGTGAGAAATGATGCTCGCAAGAGTCCAGCCAAGGAAAGAACTGCTTCGCGGTTGCCAGCAGAAGCTTTGAGAAAGCCTGGCTGCCGGAAAGACAGCTCCAGCTAAGATGGGAGGATCGAAAGGAAGTTTCTCTATCATGCGCAGGGTCCTATTAAATAGAGCTCCCCCGCTAGCAAATGTCAACGCATCTTCTTCATTCACGCTGCTATGGACAATCAAGTGAGACAACAAGGCGATGTCATCTCAACGCGATGCCCCTCAGCACGATTGGAATACATCTGCTTCCGAGGTGGTCAAAGGAAGAAAGGTGGGCAGGGTGATTTCAAGAAACTCATTTTCGTCTGCACTGAGCTGACTCTCATGTGGGCATGATTTCAATTTTCGAAAACGATGTCTTCAGAATTGGAAGGGACCCAAGGACAAAGTGCGTCAGCTGAGTCTCACGCCGAATTCTAAGATGCTGAGATTCTCAAGTGACTTCTCTATACAAAGTGACAGCGAGAGTCTAGTCTCCAGGAACCATTGCGAAATTTACACAGTAGTATATGAACCCGGAGTAAATCATGTTTACGTTCGAGATAGGGAATCTTTCAACGGGACATTCGTCAACCAAATTTTGATTGGAAAGGGATCAGGCATCACGTCTGGATATCTCTTACAAGATGGTGACGTGATTGACATTCTCCCTAACTGGAGATTCATTCTCCGCCAGGAGATGAGCCCTCTCCAGATTGACATGAGCCAAATCCAGATGGAGGAGTCCAAGGTATGTGCAACAAGGTCAGCAGGAGTCAGCAGGACCTGTTTTTGCTGACCAGTATGTCTGCAGCTCTTCTCCGACAAGTACTCAATATCGAGACGCTGCGTTGGCCAAGGTACCGATGCCAGCGTGTTTCTGTCACACGAAGTAGCTACTAGGAAGCAGATTGTTTGCAAGGTCGTAAATCTCGATGAACATCGAAATCGCTTCTTTCGCGACGGACATCGTCGCAAACTACAAGAAGCCGACATCCTTCGCCAACTACGGCACGTGAGTGCACATTTTTGGGCCACAGATGCGCTACTTGCTGATGATTTGAAAAGCCCAATATACTCCCATATATCGATTGTATCTCCTCGCCTCATTCACTGCAAGTACTTTTTGCTTTCTGGCAAATAGAAGAGGACAGTCCCGCTGACGATACAAGCTTCATATTTACAGAATTGGCATCGGGGGGAGACTTGATGTCTTTCATCAACCGGCACAATGGCGTCAAGGAGTTTGACACACGGATTATTATCAGACAAATTGTGCGAGGCTTGCACTTTCTCCATGGCAAGGGCATAATCCACCGCGACCTCAAACCAGAAAACATCCTTCTAGCATATTCGCCAAAGATTGCGTATCACCGCGTTATGCTTTCGGACTTTGCAAGCTGCGCCGTCCCAAAATGGAGCAGGAAGAACACTGTAGTAGGGACACCCAACTACCAAGCTCCGTGAGTTCACTTGCAAAGTCAAGATTGTCAGATGATTCTCGTCTGATCAAGGAAAAAGCGAAGTGCACCTCGACAATCACGACCAGACCGCGGCCGTCGATGTGTGGTCAACAGGCGTAATCGCGACAGTAATGTTGACGGCAAATTTGGGTATTGAAAGCACCATCTCCAAGCTCAGTCATTGCAACCAGGACGAGCTGGTTGAAGTCTTGAAACGCGACGTCTTCCAGTCCACCTTGGGACTCGGCAAGAATTGCAAGGATTTCATTTGGCAATGTCTCCAAGTGTCGCCACCAAATAGACTTAGTGTCTTGGCAGCCGAATGCCATGACTGGCTTTGTACGCCGGAGGAACATTTGGCATTTTTCACCAAACTCGATCGCCGGATCCTCAAGGGCTGGCAAGCTCCAACAGAGCTGACGCCGATGCCACTGCAACTGCCGAGTGTCGTTCTCGGTGCAATGACCGAGACGCACAATGGAGGTGGGCAGTTAAGCGCCTGTGTTAGTCTTCTGCGGCGGTTTCCACTTCTGCAGACGGAGCTTTCAAATGATCTTCATTCTCTCATGATTAATCGCACGCCAGCGGACGTTACGTTTGATGGTCAGCCCAGCGGGGTTGCCCAAGGTGTTGTCTCAAAATCTGAAGCCTTTCGTTTTGGGACGGACATTTCAGAAATCACACAAACAACGTCGGGATTGCGCGGCGAACGTGTTTCTTCGACCAGCAGGAAAAGGCGAACCGAATTGACTGGGTCTCATACGGAGTTGAAATTTGCGCGCCGAAAGACGAAAGTGTGAGAAGCTGCTGAAATAAATGCCGGAACACGAGGGACAATCATGGCTGCGTGTCGTCATCACCCAGGAGGTATGTGCCTATTTAGCATTACGGTGATATAGGTATTTGGAAGGAGGGAGTTGGTTCAGATGTAACGTTCCGCAGCAAATTATGTACAAGCAAGTACTACTGAAAATGGGGCTTTGTTTTTGCTGTTCTTTTATTCTTGCCTCAGTTGAAGGACACTGTAATTGCTGCCTGCTTCCAGGCCAGCTTTTCCAAAGGTGAGTGGTTTCAACTCGGGCCAAGCATCGCTTCCTTCTGACTTTGTGGTCAATGCCTGCAGCATCTCCGCAATCTGGTTTCCCTGCTGCCTTGCATCCTCATGTGTCGTCAGCAGATTCTGGACGTCACGCCATGCCGTCTGCGTCTCGTGCTGAGTCAAGGGCCGCTTCCTCTCTCTTTCTAAGGCCTGTTCGATGCTGGTTTTGTGAATTTGCCCTTCTCCCTCTCCTGCCATTGCGGCCAGCTTCCCTCCAGACTCCTTCGAGGCCGCATACGCGACCAGATATCCTCTCCTTACGATGAGTACCTGGTCCACCAGACATGTCTTGTCCAAGAACCTCGAGACATGGATCATTCCGGCGTATGAATCATCGTGGACCTTGACCGGGGTCAAGCGCACCGGCAGATTCTTCGACTGGCTCTCTGGCAACCTGTCATAATATCTGACCAAGATTCCCAATCTGCTCAATACGGCTGGCACAGCTAGCAAGACGACCTCTACGCGGTAGCCAGCGCGGCTGAAGAGACGAGCCAGATGAGCAAAGTCATTGGGATACCGACAGGCACTTTCCAGCAAAACGTCGAGTCTACGTCTGGAGACTTCTTCGGAAGCCATGGTCAGCCATCTTCGCGCGTCTGGCGCCGTGGCAAGTGAAGCATGCTGGGCAGACAGCCGGGCATATTCTGGATGATAGGTCTTGTACGTGTCGGCGATGAGGTGAGTCGGCTGAGCAGGGTGCAAGGCCGATAGAATGGCCGGGGATAGCCGGGTTTTGCCTGCGCCGGTCTGGCCGACGACCAGGATGGCGAGAGGCCGTGTTGGTGACGACAACGGCGATGATGAGGCTTGCGGGTCATCGGTAGGACGGAGAATCTCGGCTGGGAGGATCTCAGTGTTGAAGATGCGGCGGGACTCGTCATCCGAGAGGCGATAAGAAGAGAAATCTGGAGGCATGGCAGCCAACGTTGAATTATGGTTTCACGAGGTAGGTCATGATGACATGTCCTGGTCATATGAGTAAGAGTACGTATTTCTTGCAGGCTATTTTTTCAGAGTGGAGAAGGTCGACAGTGCTTATGTCTGATGAGGTCAGAAGGCGATGCATGCCGACTGACTTGGCAATGATACTCATTAGTCAGTATTCAGATTTGACCATCTGCCCGTAAATGCCCAAACCACACTTGATGTTGCTGCGTGCGATGCACTGCGCTGAACACTCGCAGGACAATCAAAACAAATCAACTTGTGTCAAGTGTTCACTCCAGATATGCAGCTCCGTCATCTGTCCTCCGACAAGCTCGCTTCGGCAGCTCAAAGTACCTGGATGAATCAAATATCAAGTCAAAGCCGATGTAGTCAAGTCGTACTCAAAACCGACCCGAGTATCCCTATGTGCAAAGCAATCTGCAACCGATACATTCGTCCCTCTTGCACTGTCTCACTGGGCAGTTGAAAACTCCTTGGGACTCCCTTGGCCCATGCATGCATACATTAGTCGTCACGGCCCTGCCCAGCAGCCCTTCAGACAGAAGTCCAGAATTGCAAGCCGCCGCCGCCGCCGCCCCCTCCCAAAAACAACAGGAAAGGAAAGAAAGCTGCGTACTCAGGGTTAGCAGACCAAACCGTCATACATCATAGAGGCCGCCCAATTTGAGTCGGAAAACGCCGATGACCTCAAAATCATGTCGAGAAATCATGAAGAAAAACCACAAAAATCAGTATCAGTGGCAAAAAGGCAAAACCGCCATGCTCCGCCGCTCCAATTTCCTGATACGGCCGTGTGGGCGTCTGTTGCTATTCAAGTCCCAAACGCCAATACCGCGAGTTATAAAGCACAATACATGCTGAAAATGGCAATGAGCAAAGGAGGCACCAGAGCGCTCCCATCTCAGCTTCGGAGGAAAGGTGAATATCAAAGAGAGTAAAGAAAGGGAAGATGATGAAAGAAACAAGGATGAATGGGGGGTTTCGTAAAGACGGAAGTAGAAGCCAGCGCGCCGTCGATTCCCGTTACGTAGTTTCTCTAGTCGTATCGCAAGCGTCTCTGCTTTTTGGCAAAAGAAGAAATTCTGTGACGGCCTGGTCGTCAAGCCGAGCCGTGTGATGGCAAGCTGCGCGGTGTAGCATCGCCGCTCTGTCTACGCTGTGCCTGGTGCTCCTTCGTCCTGGCGTCGGTAATCATTTGCTGCTTCTTGGCAACTGCTGCGAGCCGAGTTTTGATCATTTTGATCACTGCGTTGGAGCCATCAACAAGTCAGCCTGGTCGTGCGCTCTGATGATGTCGAAAGGAGGATGACTTACTCTTCCGCACATGAGCCTCTTCGTCACCATCCAAGTCGCTGCTGGAATCTCTGGTCAGACCTTTGGAGGGCGCCTCCTTACCAGCAGCAAATCGCTGCGCGACCCCATCACCGCCATTGTCCAGCACTGCCTCGAGCATGCGAATCGCCGTAATGTATGAAATCTTGCACCCGGGCAGGTTCTCGTTGGTTACCTCGTCGATGGCTGCCGCGCGGCTCATCTCCAGTGCTCGGTCGTACATGAGCTTCTCGGCACTGATGCCCGGTGTCAGGTACACCTGCTTGGCCGCGGAGCGCGACGAGGAAAACGAGTCTGCACCTTGGTTGGACGGTTGGCTGGGGTGGTCTTCCGGGAGCATCCTTTGTGCCTCCTCCAGTCTCATGCGGACGATTTCCGACTTCTCCAGCACCTCATTGAACCGCTGTCTCACCCACTGAACGATGGCGTTGATACTGTGAGCAATGTTCTCCGTGACGGCCGCAGAAACACCGCTGCCCGTCTCCCCCTTGCTCTTCTTCGACCACCACAGGCTAGCGAGGTCCATGGCGCCGGCAAGCAAGGTCAACGACTTGACGTACAGCACCAGCGCCTCCTCGGAAAGGGCGACGATGGCCTCGGTCGTGAGACCCTCTTCGAACTGGGATCGCTGGTCGACACCAACGCCGCCGAGCCCGTGCTCCACCGAGGGGGCCAAGGGGATCAGTTGCTTGTATTTCACCTCGGCGAACCCGTACACGCAATCGCTTCTTTCGGCGTATTCCGTAATGGCTTCCTTGGATCGGACATCCTCGTCAGCCGACTGCGAGCTCTTACCATCTCCGATGAGGCCGCCAAGCGCTGGAGGTGTCGGGTACGCGGGGAACGGCTGGTACATGGGCGGGGAATGACCCTTGCCTCGCACGGGAGAGACCTTGAATCCGAAGAATCGCAGGCTCGCGTCCGAGATGGCCTTGGAGATGGCACTGGACGCCGAAGCAGGACTGACAGAGAGAGCCTTGTCATATGAGGACCTGCGGTCGTGAGGGGCACGGCCTTGGGCCACCAGGGCGGTGCGCGAGACAGGCGTCGGCACGGCTCCGGTGGTCGAGTTGGGAGCACCTTGCTGTGTGCTTCGCCGCACCATCTGACCCGACCGAGGCCCAGAAGACTGACCTGCCAGTCTCTCATTCGCAGCCAGTTCATCCGCGAGGGCATTGACTTCGACGTGTCTTCGCTCAACCACCACATAGTCCCTCTCGAACATGACGTCTTGTGCTGTCTTTTCCTTGTCCGTCAACGACTTGCCACTGGATAATTGCTTGACGAGCCGAGGGGATGTTTCTTGAGGCGGATGGCTCCGAGGAATGCCCACTTCTCGTGGTGATTTGTCCGTGATGCGAGGGTGATTTGGCATCGAGGCGGTATGATGAGGAGAGGGCCTTCGAATGCCCAGGCCGGCTCCGACGTCGCGAGCCGAGCTTCCGCTCCCGGTCCGCTGAAGGTTCGTCGAGGGCCTGTTGTGGCGGCCATCGCGAGAACTACCGGTGGAAGGTGAGTATTCCTCACCTTGAGTAATGGACAGCAGCTCCCTCTTTGGCCGCTGAAAAACGTCGTCCTCCACCACCCCAGGGATTTCGTCGGTGATGATAGGATTGGAAAAGAGGTTCTCGAAGCTCAGGCGCTCAACGGGGCTGCGCTTCAAGAGAGAACGTGCCAGGCTCTTTATCTCGGAGCTGACATGGCCTTCTCTTGGAAACTTGATCACGTCCCTGGCGGCTTCAATCTTGCGCAAGAGCTCAACATGGTTTCGTGCTTTGAATGGAGGACGGCCCGTCGCCATCTCGTACAGGACAGTTCCGACAGACCACAGATCGGCTTTGGCATCGTACCGCTCGTAACGGAGAATCTCTGGTGCCATATACAAAGGGGATCCGCAGAGCGTCTCTGCCAATGAGGTGGATGGCAGCACCCTCGCAAACCCAAAGTCAGCCAGCTTGATCATTGGCAGTGAGAGCAAGCCCGCGATCGGTATATGCGAGTCGTGGCTCGCCGACATGATGGCAAGGCCTCGTTGGTTTCTGAAGGCCTGTGATGGGACGAGCAGAAGGTTCTGAGGCTTGACGTCTCGGTGAACATAATTCTTGCTGCGGAGAAACTCCAAGGCACTCGTGAGCTGCTTCAGGAAGTGGCGGGTGACGACCTCATGCAGCCCGGCTTGGAGCGGGCTGGGGTATTTACGCGCCAAGTCATGGGTGGCAGGATGCGTCAAGAGCTGGTATCTCTTGTGAATAAAGAGGGCCAGGTCGCCCAGCTCGCAGTATTCCATGATGAGATTCATATGCTTAGACGACTCGAGACAGTCATGGAGGGCGACGATGTGAGGATGTCGCAATGTTTTGAGAATCTGGATTTCTCCGCACAGATTTTCCTGCAGCTTCCGGCTCAGCTTGCGCACGTCGACACACTTGATCGCAACGACGGCTTTCGACTCCTATTGGCAATGCATAAATGAATCAGTAAATCAGCGACATCAGCCGTCAACGGATCCTTCTGTCTCGGGCTGTCTTTCTCGGGAATACGGGTAGAGAGTGTTGCCCGCATGCGCCGAGGTCTGAACGGCTTGAAAAGTGGACAAAAAGGTGTTGGGCGACGAGAAGCGAGGGTTTGGCCGGGCACATGGGCCAGGATCCGGATGATGTTGCAGCATTTCGGATGGAAACAACGCACCTGATCCCATCCAACGTAAACTTGGGCGAAGCTACCCTTGCCGACTTCTTTGTCGATGACAAACTGACCAATAGTTCGCTCGCTTGGCTCTTCCCCTTGCGAGACGTGAGCCAAGTCGTGAGCTGAGACGTGAGCCAAGTCGCGAGCTGAGACGAGAGCCAAGTCGCGAGCTGAGACGAGAGCCAAGTCGTGAACCGAGTCGTGAGACGACCCGTCCTGACTGTCCGCCATCTCTTCCTTTTAAAGTTGCCGACGACAGGAATTGAAGGCGATGTTGATGCGAGCCCGTGGGCCTACAAGATATGGAGTTGGATGCGAGCGATTTCAGTCGACATGCAATCGAATTCGAAGTCTTCTCAAAGAATATATATGATGACCTCGCATCGAAAGGCAGAGACGCAGGCAATGTGGAAGGCGAAGTTCTTGGACGACGAGGCGCCGAGATGTCGAGGAGGATCCGGAGGGAAGACAATGATACAGAAAGATGACGAGAGCAGTAAGTCTAGGTGCGAGACAACGATGCAAGAGGGAGATATCGACAGGATAGTCAATGGGGGTAGGAATTTGGGATGCACTAGATGCTATTGTCGTCGGCAGGTTCCCGACAAGCTGAATCAAAGCGAGTCCTGAGGCAGACTCATAATTAGCGGGTGAGGAGGGATGACAATAACGATGTAGCGTCAGGAAAGAGCAGTCAGTGGTGGCGAGTTGCCGGGCAGATGATCGATGAAGGAGGCAATACTGTGAGATGTACAGAGCAGAGATAGGGATGAGAGCCGGCAAGTAGGACGCCAACGTTGCCTGCGATGGTAAGGGACTTAAATTGACGGCGACTTTGTTGGGTTGATTTGGGTTTGGTTTTGGGTTTGGGGTTGGGGGGGGG